>ASZG01036174.1:0-34291 GCA_000411095.1 Aethionema arabicum
ACATGGCTTCCGGCGACTCATACACAACCACCACAGCCGCCGCAGCTACAGCTATGTTCGCCACAATAATGCTCTCCTCTGCCTTCACAGCCTCTGCACAATATGACTACAGCTCAGAATCACAAACCGGAGCCGGAGCTTCATGTTTTCCAGGAATGTCTATAATCATGTTCATATCTTCTTTCATCATCTCTGGTTTTACCTTTCTCAGATGGTAAACAAAATTTTTGTATTGTCTCAAAATCTCAATAAAGAAAACATTAATCTCATCCTCTGTTTTTTTCATACTCTGTTTTTTGTATCAAATGTGTCATAAAAACATTTACATTATTTTGTTGACCAGGAGAATGGTCATTGTTTCAAACAATTCTTTTATCACTTTATACATTATTTTTGTGTAATAGACATGATTTTCCATAGTCAAATATTATTATTACAATGAGTTTCCTCTGTGTTCTTGATATCTTTCCAATCTCCTGCTCTGAGCATGTCACCATTTCTAGAATCAGAAGATAGCTTGAATCAGCCAACATAGAAGATTCTAGAAAGATAAAAGAAAGCACAATATGCAGAATTTTACTTACCACATTTCAATGGATTGTTAAAACTCGGAATCAAATGAGTTTGGAAAGAATAGAAGTTGTCATGTGCACCTATGTTCTGTGTTTCAAAAGAATTTAGTCATAAAAACAAGAATCTTTCAAGCAATTTGATCATTTTGAATGGATTTAGACCTCAAGCTAAGCTATGTAATGTTTGGGAACTTACATTCGTTTATTTGTAAAAAAATATTTAGATTTGAAGGCCACCAAGGAACTCTGATAGACTGAAAAAATATTAACATATAACTTATGAGAATCAAGAAAACTTTATAGGGATATGAAACAATGCTTGAAGTTGATCATATTAAGAAAGCAAACCTGATGTTTTCTGCTGTCATAATGTCTCTATCTTGATTCGAATCAAGATGTCGAAGATTATTAGTTTCTTCTAAGTGACCATCAGAATATGCATGCTAACAACATAACAAAATGATTCAATGTTTTCACAGGCAATACAAAATATAAGAAATTTCAGTATCTATATACCTTGTAGAAACAACTTGCATCAAATGGGCAGTTTCCATTTCCAAAGTTGAAGTGTTTACAGTCAATTGATCTTCAAAATCAAAACAGAACATAAGATATCTACCAGAAACCTGCAAAACTGTGGTGTAGTTCAAATCAAGAGTTGCAATTTTACCTGAGTTTCGCCTTATATATGTCGATAATCTCCTTTTTCTCTCCTGGAGTAGAGTACCAGACAACACTTGGTACAACAAAATAAGACAATTTGCGACAAATAGGACAAGCTCTTAAAGTGCTGTTCACATCCATTCCAGAGACAGGAGCACTGCTACGCCAATTACGAATGCATTGTATACAAAACGGATGATCACACTCTGTCAACAGACCAAACTTTCTTTCATTTGGTGTAGTCTTTGACAATACACGATCCAAACACACACTACACTCAATATCTTGACTTCTTTTCAACGCTTCCATGTGTTTTTGCTTTTTTTCACATTCTTTTGTGTGTTCTTCTCGTTCTTCAGGTCTATAAGGATGCAAACACTTCTTTCCACAAGTAAAACAGAGATCTCCATGCATATGTGGACACTGGTTTCCATGTGGACAGTCACCAGCTGCAGCTAATGAACAAATTGGGTATTCTCTTGGATGGATATAAACAGCAGGAGATGTTGTATCACATTCATCGTCCCCTGTAAAACCATAACCTTTGTAAATATCTAGCTGTTTTCAAGAATATTCAGTTGATGCAGCCATTAAGAAACAGAGTTACAGACTCAGAACCTGAGCTAAGAGGTCGTTGATGAACACTGAATGTAGATAAGGATTGTGGCTGAGAATCCATGACATGTTCATATCTACATCTACTTCCATATATACAGATTCCTCTTTGATAGAATGTGCAAACCTATTCCATAATCAAAAGAACACACTCAAATTTCTTTCAAAAACTTTCAAAATTGAATCAAAATCAAAATTGAAGAGCTAGAAAGGAAATGAAAAAGTAAGAATAAGAAGAGATTACATTACATTATTCGCTGGATTTTTACAATCATGAGAATATTCACAATGTCCCCCTTTCAAACACGCGCCATGGACAAAAAACTTGCAAAGTATCCTAAAAGAAGATTAAGAAATCAAATATCATGTTTTTCCACCGAGCTCCTAAATCAAACAAAATAAGTCAAATTTTATTTTTTCTTCGAATTTAGATAACGAAACAACGTATGATGAATTCATCCCCAAAATCATCAGCTGAAGAAACAGAACAACTACAGGTTGAATTTGAATTGAAGCAGAAGAAGTTGAAATTACCTATCGGACATTTGAAGATTGTGCGAGCAAAAGATATTGACAGAGAAAACGGGATTCAAAAGGAAGTTGAGCTTTAATGAGAGAAGTTACGCTGGATTTTCTGAGGAATTTCTATGGTTTTCAATTGTTTAGACGATTCTATGTATTAGATAGAGCGCGCGCGCTTCACCACCTCTATCTCTACCTCGTCTCTCCTCTTCATTCTCCTCTTCTTGCAAATTACCATTATATCCTCTCTGCAACACCATTGATTTCTCCTTTTCCTTTCCGACAAAAAAAAATGAAGTTGTAACACGTGTCAAAATTTTATTAGTCAATTAATGTATTGGGCCTGAAATTATATAAATAAAAGCCCATTATTTAATTTAGTCGGCGGTGGTCTTAATCGATTTGGTGGGAGCTAAGGAAGAAGGAAGAAGAAGAAGACGAAGATGACTTGGGTGTGGCTAGAAGCGGCTTTGCCTCTCGGAATCATCGGTGGGATGCTTTGTATCATGGGGAATTCTCAGTATTACATTCATAAAGCTTATCATGGCCGGGTATTTTCCACTTTTTCTTTCATTGATTCTCGTCTCCTCTAGGGTTTGCACGATTTGATCATTGGGTACAGATTGGACTGTATTCTGGATTTGAATTGATGATTTGAATTGGATTGAGCAGCCGAAGCACATTGGACACGATGAATGGGATGTTGCTATGGAAAGACGGGACACTAAGGTCGTCGAGAAAGCCACTTCATCTTCCTCCTGATCCGCTTCTCCTCTCTTTGTCCCTCAGGTCTGCTCGTTCTCTTTCCCTACTTGGTCGACTTTCAGAGTTCCTACAGAACAGATTCCTTACTTCATTGTATTGGGAGGTTTCGTTGCTGTTTTGTGTAGAGAATCCTTCTTCAAAGGAAATGTTCCCAAATGAACAAAGTCGTTAAAACTGTTTACTTTAAACTGATTATTTTAGGCACTTATGCTTAGTTCTTTGCCATTTGAATCTTCTGGATGGTGATTTTCATGTTTTTACCCTATCTAGGAAGCCTTTTAAAGTCTAATGACTGTGATCCTAAATATAGTTGCTTCATTGGACATTGTTTAGAGCTGTGTTTGTTTCTTCGTCATGAGGTCTAGGGCAGCGCTATTCTTTCTTCTCTGCCTAACAATCCTATTTCTGCTTTCTTTTCTTCTGTTAGCTTGTGATGTTAATTCTAAGTAAACATATTGATGTCATGTAGGGGCTTACGAAGAGGAGACTTGTGGTGACAAATAAAGGGTACTCCAGAAAAGGAAGCTGGACGATCTAATGATTTTTCTTTGAACCTCTAAAGTCCTTTTTCCCTCCTTTCAGAATTCAGACCACAATGACTTTTGTTTACTATATTTGTGTTCTTTTGTACATGCTTTTGGTTGCATAGTACCGAACTACATTGCTGTGTGAATGAATAAATATCAGGAAAGATGACTCATTCTAGTACATCCCATAGTCAACTTTACTCTAGTGCAGGATTGAAATCACCATTTTTAGTTCTACTTTAGGGGAACTAAGTCTTCATCTGTGTAATTGTGTTTGTTGTGGGTAGGATCAGCTGTAAAGAGTCTATTGGTAGATAGATGAAAAGGAGATTGTGCATATAATACTTAAGTCCAATGAAGCTTGTGTTGATCACATGGTAGTTGAAGCAGATAGCACACAACCTCTGTTTCTATGGCTGTGGCTAATAATGGGAGATGCTGAATAAGAGCGGTCAAAGCTTCTGTCTATATTTGCAGATTCACATGGGGTCCCCTCGCCATGTCCCTTTCAAGTGGGGTCATCTTTTTATTCAACACAAATGGTCCACACAAGTAACAAAACTTTACCTTTTTCATTAACTGTCTGTATTTTTATCTCACTTCAACACTATACCAACTAACATGGCTACATAATATGCACAGGGAGGAGTATATGCAGATGATTTACATGAAAGAGAAAGCAAAAAAGTCTTCACTTTTCAGTCCATTTCAAGCATGGGTTGCGTTCGGATGCTGGAAGCTACAGGAACTCTTGAGTCTCCTACCAAAGTTGTTCGTATGGTTTCTCCTAAACTTGAGCTTAACTCCATCTCTTGTATTCTTTTCTCCCGCCTTTTGTTTCGAATCCAGAACAGGAGAAACGTCGTCAACACCAGAAATATCAGTCCGCCTCCGACAGAGCCTACGATCACCCAAGTCTTGGAAGCTCGAGCAGATTTCACCACAATCGAGAAATGTCCCTGTTTCAATGCCGTACATATGTTTCCTGGGTTAACAACGTCGCTGAAGCTCACAGTTCCGTTTAAGTCGAATGTGACACAACTAGCATTAGACCCTTTCCTTAACCGTTTCAAATCAGAGAACACGACTCTAATTGGATCATTGGTGGCCTCTATATCCAGCTCCGGCAGATTCTTCGCCGTCAAATTCTTGGCATCGTAGGCAAGAAGACCAAGAACCGGCGCAAGATAGTCATAACCAGGCAAAGGATAGTACAATTCAGAGAAATTGTGGAGATTTTGAGAAACCAAGACGAGTCTTGTCACGTAAGGTTCAACGATAATGCCACTGGGAATGGTAAACTCCTTAAACGCCAAAAATCCTCTCTTTCTCAAGCTTCCATTTTTGAGCCTTGTGGATGTAATCTTGATTCCGGTGAGATTTGCAGGGGCTTTAGCTTCATAAGGGATGCCGGTAAGAGGACTAATCAAAACCCTAAAGGCGTAATCTTGAAGAATGGCGTCAAGAGAACGAGCCATTGTACCCGCCGGCGATGCCGGCGATTGCGCATTGACGTCCGGCAGCCGAGAGAACCACAATGTGAGAGATACAAGAACGCCGAGATAACAAAGATGCCTCATTTCGCAGCAGAACGTCTAGCTCTCCATAAAACGACACCGGATTGTGTCACACTACAGTTCCGAAGCTTTTTACAATGGGGTAGATAGTAACAGGAGAGAGAGAGATGCAGAGAGAGAGAAAGAGAGAGAGAGAGAGAAAGAGAGAGAGAGAGAGAGAGAGTCCAAAAAGAGTAAAGAGGAAAAGGGTGTTTATTTACTTGTTAACCTTTCCTTTTTCTCATGTGAACAAATTCTTGATTATGATAATATTATATAATCAAATCATTTTCCTTTTTTCTTTCATATAATTAACCAATTTCGTAATCATAGACTGTGACAGATTCAAAAGCTACCATTAATGAATTTATAAGATTCGACAACCACACCTGAATTATACAAAATAAGCAATTAGAGTTAATATTTCTAAAGCACTCAATTATCAAACTTTATAGAAAAGTAAAAAGGACTAAAGGAGAACACCAATCTTATGAAGAATCTCTTTCTTCTTTGTAATAACGAAGCTTGTTTTTTTTACCGTTAAGGTCTAACTTTGATTCTCTTCTACATAAAGGAAAAAAAAGAAGAGAAAATATTCTAAGTCCAAGAGTTCCCTTTGACTCCTAGGCTAGTTCTTAAAGCACAAAACGGTCTTAAATCACTTCATGTTCATTTCCAAACACAAGCATTGAATCTGCAGGAGAAGTGGCTGCAGTTCTGTAACTTGTTAACTTCAGTTTTCAGTCAAGAGTTAGAAAAAGTTGCTATAATTCACCACTGCATCTGTTTTTGCACGGCTACCTATAAAACAATTACTTTCTCAACAAACTATAACGGCTCTGTAGTTATCTGGTGACACATTAGTTAAATCTAGCCTAACTTTGATCATTTGCTAACATGTATAACACCTAACTTGTTGGGTTTCAACTAAAACAGCTTAAGTAAACTCTTTATTTACCATGGTACTTTTGATTCAGTCTGCATTTTCAGTGACCCTTTTCTCCAAATTCTTCAATAAGGTCAAGCTTGTAAACAACTTAGCCAAAAGAAGGTCCTGGAGTACAGTACAGTGTTCTTTAAGATGTAGAATACAGAAACATATGATCTTTGACTTGTTATACACAATAAAGAGGCGAGAATCACAAGAAAGATGTAACATAAATGTGATAAAGAAGTAGCTTCTGTAGTTTTGCAGAATTATGGTATACATGAGGGGACTGCATTGCAACTTTGCAAGCAATCTACTCAAGAAAAGTCAAGCTCTTTGATCAGCTCATAGCTACAACAATGTCTGAACTAAACTAACACTTCAATCTCAAGTAAACAGTCCTATATATACCTTATGAAGAATGCTCAAAACACACGTTAATGGCACCATCTCCTTCAAAAACATATCTGCAACTCAAAAGCTTTACAAACAAAGTAGTTAGAAGAAACAATGGAGAATCATAGATCAAAGCTGAATAATTTTCCTTATTTCATTATCAACCAGTAGAGAAAACAAGATGAAATGTAAACTTTTTTCAACTTGCTAACCACAAATAAACAAACAAAAAATCACAATTTACCAAAGAAGAAAAGTAACAGATCATAAAAAAACACTAGCAAATGTACGTGTACACACATACGCAAGTCAAAAGACTCTAACTTGCGTATTCTGTTTCAAGCATTGGTTGTGTCCGAGTCGTTGTAGCAGTTGGAGCTCTTGTCTCTCCCACTTGTGTCATTCTTAAAGCTTCCCCTGTCTCTCCAGCTCTCTCCATCTCCTTCAATTTCTCCCTTTCTTTATACTTTCTACATCTCAAAACCATAAACAGTAATATCCCCAAAAGTATCAATCCACCTAACACTGATCCCACAATTATCCATGTCTTCGAATTAGAATCAGATTTCTCCCTTTTTACACCTTCTGGAACCGGAGATGGAGCTAAAGATGGAGCTGGAGAAGGAGCAGAAGCTACAGATTTCACAACAATTGAGAAATGTCCTTGTTCTTCAGCTACGCATGTGTTTCCTGGTTGAATTGTGTCACTGAAACTCACAACACCTTGTAAATCAAATCTAACGCAACTAACATTAGACCCTTGTGGAATCTCTTGTAGACTTGAAGAGAAATCGATTTTGATTGGATCATTTGATACTCTTATATCCAATTCTGGTAAATTGATGGCTGAAAGATTCTTAGCATCATACGCAAGTAGACCTAACAAAGGGGCTAAATAATCGTATCCATCTAAAGGGTAATAGAATTGAGAGAAATTAGCTAGATTTTGATAAACCAAAACGAGTCTTGTAACATATGGCTTCACAATAACACCTTTAGGGATAGAAAACTCTTTAAAAGGAGAAACACCACGTTTTCTTAAGCTTCCACTTCTAAGTCTCATGGAGGAAAGTTTAATTCCTGTGAGATTTAAAGGAGGAGAAGCTTCGTAAAGAATGCCGGTTCGTGGACGAGGACGAATAAATGCTCTAAAAGAGTAATCTTGAAGAAGAGAATCGAGAGAATTGGTGACATTGGTTTGAGATTGAGCAGAGATATGAGAAGAAAACAAGAAAAGGAGAAGGAGATGGTAAAAATAAAGAAACCCCATTTTGAAACACCTCTGGAGAGGAAGAAAAATCTCCAGGGCGAGTCAAAAGGTTTGTGACTCAGTAAAAAGTCGCCGTCACGTCTTTGAGTGAGTGCCCGAGTTGGAAAAAAGGTGAAAACTTTGGGGAAAATTGAGGAAGAAGATAATCACAAAGATGAGGGTTTGTAACAATGGACGGCGGAGGAGAGAAGATTAATGGTCGCCGGTGGGGAGAAGAGAGAGAAAGAGAGGAGAGAGAGAGAGAGAGAAAGGGAGGAGAGAGAGAGAGAGAGAGGAGAAGCCAAAAGGACAAAAGGCGAAGAAGAGTAGTGTTGTCGTCAGTCCCATTTGTTCACAAAAATATACAGCCTGTTCATCTGTGTTTTTTTATTTTTTTTTTTTTGTTTTTTTTTTCAATTTTTAAAAATATGTAACGAAATTTAATAAAATCGCGTAAAATATTGAATTGTTTAGTATTTTACTTTTTCTTTAGCACCAATCATATTAATACAATTGCCATATTCAATTACGCCGTAACAGTTGTCTTTTATACATTAAAATTAAAATCTGTATTTCCTTTTTATTCTAAAAAAGTAAAAACTGTATATATATAGTATATATAGATACACATATCTGTATCTATTTTTTACTATGTAGTTTCCTCATCACGGCCCATTATTTACCACAATTCATGGGCTTATATTGGGCCCATATATATGTTTTTGTAAGGCAATTTCCAAAATCTATACATTAGATAACTATATATTAAAAATATAATATTGGCAAAAAGAATAATTTGTATGCATATTAATTAATAAAATATCCAAATAATTTATATATCTTTGTAGCTCATTTTATGTTGTGTTTACAATTACACAAGTGTAAATATATATATTCTCTATACATATACTATAATATACCAAAACATAAGAAACAACAGAATTTATTTGTGAAAAGGATTATATAAAATATATATATTTAAATAAGCTTGACCTCATGTGTTAAATGGAATGTTGTTTAGAAATGTTTTTTCTAGTACATATGACTTCGTTGTCACACTAATGAATTATTCCTCCCTTTATTATGTAAGAAGTATATTATAAAATTAAATTGAAATTGAAATTGACTTAGTTTTATAAACTGTGTTGTTTACAGGTAGACAAGTATTAGTATAAGAGGAGTGCACGTGCACCCATTCATTCATATTTTGTTTCTAAGTAGTGTACTTTAATTTATATATTTTTTGTTTAACAAAACTTTAATTTATATTATGACACCATTAAAATTTCAATTTGTCATTTTTTACTCAGAATTTGTCCCTTTATGTGTGTTTTTTGTTTTAAGATTTATATTACAAAAATCTAGTCTATTAAATTATTAGTTTGTTTGATTTGAGAATATTTTTCAATAGTTAATTAAATATTATATCATTTTGTTAAAAATATTTAAATTTGGATCAACAGTGAAACAAACCCCCACTAACTACTTGAATTATGAATTATTAGATTACTCTTTTTATGGTGTACACACCATTTTATAAATATTGCAATGATGATATTTTATTAAATATTAATTATTATAAAAAAACCTAAATCATAATTAATCGTTTCTAAAGAAAATTGAATACAGAATTATCACGACAATTACGATATATATATACAAATGTTGGAATCCCACATCGACTAATGGGACCAAGATTGACTAATATATAAGATCATGGGCTACTCCACTCATTGCCAATTGGTTTTGAGTTGGAACCTCATGTTTCTTACATGGTATCAGAGCCCGGCCCGTGATGGGCGGCCCACGATGGGCCTGACCGATCCAAAAATTGCGGGGATTCGGTTCGAGATGTATGTGCAAAGAGTCATCATCTCGAAGGGGCGTGTTGGAATCCCATATCGACTAATGAGACCAAGATTGACTAATATATAAGATCATGGGCTACTCCACTCATTGCCAATTGGCTTTGAGTTGGAACCTCATGTTTCTTACAACAAAACATTACTTTTGATTATGTTAAAAAATAGCATTGTTTAAATTCTGTAACTAATTTTAATATTATTATATTGTATATTATTTTGTCGGTAACAAATTGATAATTTAACATTTCGACTTCGTAAGAGAAAAAAAATAAATATAAATATAACTATTTTTAAATGATTTATAAAGTAATAAAAAAAACAGAGAATATTTTATAAGTTTTTATAGAAAACATTTTTTGACTAATAAAAGGGTTAATGATAACGATGGTTTGATATTAAATATATTCACATAAAGATTATTTTGACAAAATCTACGGCTTTTTCCTCTTAGTCTTTTTCATTATTTAATTAAAATAATAAAAACCCTTATTTGTCTGTGACAAGCTCTGTCTGCTTCTTCTCTGCAACAAGAACACCAATCTACTCACTAACCCATCATGTCTGGTCTGTATAATCCCAGTTTCTCACCTCTAGTTCGAGCTGCTTCTCCTCAGATTAGAGCCTCCTCTGATATCGATAGGTCTTTTTCCTCTTCTTCCTTCTTCGTTTAAACTTTAAACTCTCTTTTATATCTTCTAATCTCTTTGTTTTTGCTCTTCTTTTGCAGTCAGTACTTGTCTCAGTTGTTAGCAGAGCATCAAAAGCTTGGACCTTTCCTGCAAGTATTACCCATTTGTAGCCGACTTTTGAATCAAGGTCTCATTTTTTCTCAGTTTTTTCTTATTAGATCTATGATTTCTTGAAATTTAGCCCTAAGTTGTCTCAAAGTTGCTGTCTTTGATTACTTGTCTTAACCCCAAAGTAGTTTAGTAGCTCTTAATGCTTTAGAGTTTGATTAGGTTAGTTAAAAAAATGGTATCTTTGAATTCCATGGGCAGTTTCTGTTAGATTCTATGCCTTTTGTACTTACCAATTAAGGTATCAATTGGGTATTTCTGGCTTTTCTGGGGATATTTTCAAGTTGAGAAGTCAAATTTGATAGCTTTATTGATTGCTATGATGACATTCTTGAGTATTTGTTTGGCTATGCAGAGATTTTTAGGGTTTCAGGAATGATGTCAAACCAAGGATTTACTGATTTCGATAGGTTAAGACATCGAAGTCCTAGTCCAATGGCTTCACCAAATCTAATGTCTAATGTTCCTGGTGCTGGATTACGTGGTTGGAATGGTCTTCCACCAGAGGTAGCCATTGTTCTTAATCTCTTGAACTATGTAAATGTCAAAGCTTTATATGTCTTTTTTTTACTGAAGAAGCATTTATCTTTATAGAAACTAGAAACTTTATAACAGAAGATTGTGGTTAAGACCCAATTGCACATGAAATATGTATGGGATGGCTCATGTATTTAAGGTATGAGTTTAGTTCCCTGTCTCCTAGTTCAATTGGTTTGCCTATGTAACCTATACATCAAGATCATTGCCCAACAAGTAATAAGTCTTGATTTTCTAAGTTATTTCACATAGATTCCTCAGGAATTACAAAGTGTTTCTTATTCTAACCAATCTGGCTTATCACTTAGGTAACAGTTGTTTGCTAATCTAGACTGGTTTGATGTGCGGTTTTTCGATATCTTTATACTTGTTTTATAAAAATGGAACCTTTTGCAGAGAATGGGAGGACATCCTGGTATGGGAATGGAGTGGCAAGGTGTGCCTGCTAGTCCAAGTTCATATACAGTGAAGCGGATCTTGCGTTTAGATCTACCGGTTAATACTTATCCTAATGTGAGTTTTTAACTGGTTTGAAACTACGAAATTCAGGTGAAAAGTTATGAAATTAAAGTCTTGAGCTTTTGTTTTTTGATAGTTCAATTTTGTTGGAAGACTTCTGGGTCCTAGAGGGAACTCTTTAAAGCGTGTGGAAGCAACTACAGGTTGCCGTGTTTATATTAGAGGCAAAGGATCAATTAAAGATCCTGACAAAGTAAGAATATGCTTACAATTTCTTATGTTTCTTTCGAAATTGAATTCATTTTGGTTTGATTTCTCTTGTTGTTTGCTAGGAAGAGAAACTAAGAGGGAAGCCAGGATATGAACATCTTAGTGAGGAACTTCATATCCTTATTGAAGCTGATCTTCCTCCTGATATTGTCGATATAAGATTGCGACAAGCTCAAGAAGTTATCGAAGAATTAGTCAAGCCTGTGGTATGTGTTTTTACCTACTTTTGAGCTCCAGAAAAGAGTGTTTATGTACACTTTAGGTGGCTTTTATGGCATTATATGGTTGTGTTCTTTGTGTAGGATGAATCAGAAGATTACATTAAGAGGCAGCAATTGCGAGAGCTTGCATTGTTGAATTCATCAAACTTGAGAGAAAACAGTCCAGGACCAAGTGGTAGTGTCTCTCCTTTCAATTCAAATGCAATGAAACGCCCAAAAACAGGACGATAAGAGCTTTAATTACTAATAATGAGTGATGAAAATCAATGTAAAATGTGTTCAAAGATGTTTTGTGTGTATGCTTAGTTTAATGGTGCTGCTTAATCTAACAGTTTCTCATGTTTTTTCTCCTAAACAGAGGAAAGAATGTTGAAGATAGGTTAGATGATTGATGAAATTGAAAGCAATTAAAATGAAATTGATTGAATTTTGTAGTTACTGTCAGATGAATATCATAACTCCATGGCAGGTTTTAAGAGTCAAAGCTTATGTAGTCATGTAAAGTTTCTGACTTGACCAAGAAAGTTACAGCTTTTATCTGTAATTAGAGTTAAAGTTGATTACTTTTTAGGTTTTATTATTAAAAAAAAGTGAGGAATCAACAATGGTGGTTTGGTTAGTGAAGTAGGTGAATGTATGGCACGTGGGCGGCACAGATTCTGCCTTGGTTCTGCGCGTGGGAAATAAGAAACGGCGCGATTGATATTTTGGTGGGATTACTAAATTAGGGTTTTATAGGTAGATGGGGTTCCATTTTTGTCAGAGCTCTGTAAATCCGTCTACATTCTAAACGGAAGCTCTTTACATTTTCGGAGAGGATCACAGATCTGTTTCATTGGTTTCTCGTAGCTGGCTGCTCGATCGTTCTCTGGTACGTATCTTTAGATTCCTTTCTCTGCAATTGCTAAGATCGATTAATGATTTTTTCTCTTATCTTTTGTTGAACACAGCGATTACTGTTTTCTGAGTGATTGTTGAGGAAGATGGCGGCTATGGCGCGGCTTCATTTATCTGCAAAGTCGAATCAAAGCAACGTGCCGTTACCGAAATTGATCCATCGCATGGGTGATTCAAAGATTGGCCTTTCGTTTCCACGAAATGGCTCAGTGTGCTCACTCCACACTCGTTCTCCTCCAAATCTAGGGATTCCATGCGTCGGAGGTGGTGGAAACAAGGGTAATCTAGGAAACAATGGCGGTGGTGGTGGTGGTGGAAGCGGAGGCGACGGTTATGGAGGTTCAGGAGAGGAAGAATCATCATCTTCATCTTCATGGGGACCATTAGGGTTATTCATTGAAGGATGGAGATCACGAGTTACAGCAGATCCACAATTCCCTTTCAAAGTACTAATGGAGGAGCTTGTAGGAGTTAGCGCCTGTGTTCTTGGAGATATGGCATCACGCCCTAATTTCGGCTTAAACGAGCTTGATTTCGTCTTCTCAACGCTCATTGTAGGTTCAATTCTCAACTTTACTCTCATGTACATCTTAGCTCCTACTGCAGCTGCTACTTCCCAAGGTTTACCTGGAATCTTTAGAAGCTGTCCTACAAGCCATATGTTTGAACCAGGAAGCTTCACCCTAATGAACCGTGTTGGAACCTTGGCTTATAAAGGAATGCTGTTTGCTACAGTAGGGTTAGCTGCAGGTCTAGTAGGTACTGCAATCTCAAATGGGTTAATCAAGCTAAGGAAGAAGATGGACCCAAGCTTCGAATCTCCAAACAAGCCACCACCTACACTTCTCAATTCCTTAACATGGGCTACACACATGGGGGTTAGTGCTAACGTTAGGTACCAGACTTTGAACGGAGTTGAGTTCTTGCTGGCTAAAGGACTACCTCCTCTGGTCTTTAAAACCTCTGTGATAGTCTTAAGGTGTCTGAACAATGTTGTTGGAGGTATGTCGTTTGTTATATTGGCTAGAATGACTGGATCTCAATCTGTAGAAGAGACAACAGAAGTTGAAGTTAAAGAGAAGCTGCTCGATGAAAAACAGGATTCTGAAGAAGACCACTGAATTGAGTCTTTTCCTCTGTGTTCCATTGTTCATAGGTAATCCCCTTAGGGTTTGGTTTTTTTCTGCATCTGATGATTGATCAACTTTAGAATAATAAGTAAGAACACTTCCTATGTACTGTCATCGTCTTTTTTATCAGAACTTTCTCAATAAAGTAATCAATTTCCGGTAACAAAATCATAAAATTGAAAGAAAACTGACCTGATTTGAGTTTATAGCAGTACAAAACACCATCTTTTTTTTGCCATTCAAACGTAATCAGAGAGATTTATATAGACAAGATTTGAGTGTATGAGACATGGAAATGTATCATACAACATAGAATAGAGAGAGAGAGTTATATACCAATCATCTAACAGCTTCAGGTGCAGAGTTGCAGTACGGTGTGTGCAAGCACATGAGTCTAGTGAACGTTAGACAAGTTACGGCACATGTCATTCCCAGGACCATTCCGACATTACCCTTCTTTCTCTCTACTCTTCCTGCTCTTATCATCACCTGTCCAAAGCAAGGTAGCAACACACCGCAAGCTAAGACCATAACATGGTCTAGTCCACTGTAATCAATCCCTGCTAGAATAGATCCTATGGCTGATACAGGTCCAACGAATCCGATTAAAGCTGCTGCTGCAAGAGCTGCGTGCCAGCTGTCTGTTGCTCCAAATACGCAGCTTGCTACTGCTGTACCTCTTGGGAGGCCGTGTAGGGAAACTGGAAGTACCATGTGTCTGCCGAGTCCATAGGCTTTTGGAGCAGCAACACCTAGAGCAAGTCCTTCAGCTAGAGCGTGGAATGCAACTGCTCCACATGCTAATAGTGACTGGAGTGTTATGACACTGGTTGGAAAATTGGTTACAGGGGTTAAGATGTCAGCTCGAGTCTTTTTCCGACCGGTTACGTTCAGGATGGTTGAGTTCATGAAATGTCCTAGTCCAGCTCCAACTGCAAGAAGAGTTAACAGAGGGATTAATCCCATTTTGGCTGATAGTAGCAGTTGAAGCGGACGCCAGAGACCGAGGACAAAGCCAATTCCTGATGCTACTCCCATGAGAAGGGCATGCTGAAGACGGCAGGTGAGTGCCAATGCAACCAGGAATATTCCCCCAAGCAATGGTCCTAGACCAAAGAGGAGTGAAACAAAGAAGCCAGAAGCATCCTCTGAGCTGCAGATTAGAGAAAAGAAAACCTTAGATTAATTTAAAACCCAATCAGATGAAACAACTTAACTTTATCTAGAACTCAGTTGTTTTACTTGTAATCATGCGTAAAACTCTCAAAAAGAGTGCTAAGAGCTTCCATGGATGCTACCGCCACCGTGGCTGCTGAGGCCACATGCGATGGTGATGCTTCCTGTTATGATACCAAAGAAGAGATATAAAGTTAGTATCGAATCCGCACCTCTCTCTCTTTCATACAATTCAGCATTGAGTTGCTAAATGACCACATGCAATTTACCTTGAATGCATCAGGAAGCACTTCAGCAATAACCATCCAGATCATACATCCGGCAGCAAATCCAGTGCAAAAGGGTAAAAACTTGCTGAACGCATCAGCACATATAAAAGCTGGCACTGCAACGATAGGCTGGTAAAGAATACAGAGAAGAAAGAATCAGTAACCTGTTATGCAAAGACACTAAATCACATAGCATTATATGATTTACCTGAGGTAACGATGTTATTATACTCCAGAGCATCGCATTTTGTGGAGAGACACCCCTTGATGCCAGTACCATGCTAACAGCCAAACCTTCGGGAATGTTATGAACGGCAATTGCTAAAGTAACCAGAAGCCCTTGACTAAAACCCTTTGAACCAGCAAAAGATACACCAACTCCTGATCCCTCCCCGAAAGAATGAAGTGTCATAATTCCTATAACAAGAACAACTTTGCTGGCGTCTGCACCTTTGATATCCAGCATGCTAACTTCACCATATTGTTCAAGAAACTGTTCCAAACACAGGATATTATTGATAAAGTGAGTTTTTCAATACTGAGATTACATGTAACTCGGCTGGCAGCTAGTAAGAGGAGACTACAAGGTTTTCTCAGCATGTTGCCATTAAACATTATGATATTCTACACATATGTAACGAGATTTAAAGTCAAAGTGTCATGCAAATCTGCAACGAGATAAGTAATAGATAGCGAATAAGACTCAAGTTACCTTCTGGCAGAGCCAAATGAACATACCACCAGCCAGAATCCCAAAAACCACCCAGTTTCCAGAACCATGCTCCTGCCCTTCCTTTACGAGATCAAAGCTCGCAGCCAACATAACACCAGCCGCCATACCATTACATATTCCAGCCCATTGAGGATCAAGCTCAACAAAGAAGAAGGGAACTGCACCTAACCCAGTAGCAGCAGCCATGGCCAAGGTGAACAATGCAACCGTCGAGACTGAAACTTTGTTGTGGCTGCCTCTCTTGTCATCCATTTCAATGTCATGTAAGGTTTTCTCAATACCACTACCATCTATAACATTCCGTCTCATGTTTCCATGGGGAGCAGCTCTTGCTTTATGCGAACTCTCACTTTCAGAATTTGCGTGAGTACTCCCAATGAATACAACAGCAAATAAGAATAGAAGAAGCAGCAGAAGTTTTTTGCAACCTAAATTTGTCATTGTGATGCTGAGAGTTGTTCAAGCAAGTTATCTCCTTGCAAGACACCGGAGAGAACACTCGCTACTTTTAACGAAACTGAATAAACTTCAACTCTGTAGAATCAAAACTGCATCTAGAGGAAAATCTCCTTTGCCACGATCAACAAAAAAACCACAATGTATTGTTCCCTGTTTAATACATCACAAAAACAAAATTCAACTCAGAAGCTGTAATAAAGAGAGTTCTCAATGATCATAATGTCCTCTACACACATTTTAGCCACTTCTCGTTTAATAGACCAGAAGTCAACGATTTAATAGAAAAGAATGTCAACGATGGTAATGCTCCCTACGCAATAGATTAAATCGAAACTCAATTTTTTGCAGAAACTTCTCAAATTGAACTAGTTCAATTTGCATTGGAAGAGAATATCCAAACGAATAACCCTAAAATTATTGAAACCCATAACAACTCAATCAAAATCGTAACAATACCAACAGAATTATTCGCATTCATAGATTTAATTGACAATCGCAATTAAATCTCCCAATTCTAGCAATTCTAGGAATTCCACGAATTGCTAATTTTCGAATCAAACAGAAAAATTTTACGATTCGACCACAAAATTTACCATCAAATTCAAAGATTCTACCAAAAACCCAATGCCATAAGGAAAGGGGATCGCGGAACTTACCAGCAAAGAAAAAATCGTAGCAAAATTTTTTGGAACAGGAGCAGAAATTGCAGCCGATGAAGAAGAATTAAGAGATGAGAGGATGAAAAACTTTGGAAAAAAAAAAACCTCACTGTTACCGATCCCTTCTCGCTTAGGAGACTTTGGGATAAATCATAGAATGAAAGTTTCAACCCACAAAAAAAAAAACCCTTTAATTTATAATTTCATAAAATTTACACAAGTTAGTAAAATATTTTACGAATAAGCCCCTACAGTTTTTAACTTTCACAAAAGAATCAGGAAGGTATGTATATAATTACAGCTGTCATAATTCGGTGATCGTTCCCACGTTATAAAAATAAAACAATGTTCTGATTGGTCTACGAGAAAAAATATATTCTATTTTTTAAATAAGTCTATTTTAAATAAAAATATATATTAATTATTAATAACTATATACGTAAATAAGTGTACGTGTTAATTCAAAATAATATTACTTGCTATTCTTCCTGTAACATTCTTTGAATCTATACATTTTTTTTCTATGAATTCGTATACTTATACGATTATGGAAAATCTAGAATTTAATTTTGTGTATCTATTATTAGAGATTTGATTGAATTAATTAGCTACATCCAAAACGATGTATATTTTTTCTAAAAAAGAAAACATTATTAAAGGATAGTAAAACGAAGTTCTAATATTTCAACTTATAGAATAAAATAATTACATATATCAAGAATGAATTTACAAATTTGATATTTTAATTAATTTATTTGATATTATGTGAATTAATGATAAATCTAAACCAATAAGATAAGTTAAAATAATTCTTAATTTATAGTTAAAAAAACCCCAAACAAAAAAGATAAGAACAAAACTATTAGTTAATATATATTTTTTAATTGTAAAAACCCATGATCAAAATTCTATAAAAATTTGGAAAAATCATAAAAACAATCTTATATCCAAATCGTATATATATTTATAATAAATAAATCATTCAATATATTTGTTGGTTAAATTTTGTGATTAAAGACTTGACATCAAATTTTACTATTCTTTTATATGGGCTCTTTAATGATGTAACGTTGTAAATCAACTTAAATATATATAGATATGTACATATTATAATTGTTTAATGATTCGGTATAGAAATCTATCATATATTAATCCTCCTCATGTTTATATATAACACAATATACTGTATGCTTCTTATAACTTACAAGAGTTGCATGAGAAGAAGAACAATATAAAAAATAGAGATAAAATGATATATGACCTCAAAATAATTCAATCGAATGAAACAAGATTTCACAGAGAAAAAGACTTCACAGCGAAACGTCGCCGTATTTGTGTGGATGCGATTTACATAAGGACACGTCACATGAAGAGGGAGGTATAGTGGGCCAAAGATTCTATGAAGTAGGCCCATTTTAGAATTTTGTTGTCAGTCAGCTTGTAATAAGGTTTGGTCCATTCCGTCTCTATCCTCTATTCTATACATATATTCCTATAGATATATATGGTATAAAATCAAAATAATTTTATTTGCTTTGTTCGCAAAATTAGAATAAATAAATAAATAAAAGACGTTAATAATATAGTTCATACAGAAATAGTTAATAAATTATACGAATTTTCATAAGTGAGTATTGGTTATTTGGTTAGACTAAAAGTGGGGATACAAGTATATATGTACGGTGTACCATTTCATTTACATATTATATTTATCACATTATATAGAAATAAAAGACCCACGTGGTCGGTCTAAGTCACCAGCATTCATAATTCACCTTGAAATTATAATACGACCTTCCTTTCTCCGCCTCATAAATATAAAAAAAAATATTTATTTGTATTTATTATAAATCATATTATTAATAAAAAAAAAGAGAGTATGATTGATGAAAGATGAACATGCATCGTGATAAAAACATTAGATTAGTACGATATCCGCACCAACTTGGAAGTGACACATTTACATTTATTCATATTATCTTAGATCTGAAATTTTCCTTTCCTCTCTAGTGGCGTATCTTCTAAGCAACTGTAACATGAACAGGAATCTTCGGGAATCTCTTTCCGGTGGAAGGAATCTCCCGGCGATCTCCCAATTTCGTAGAGGAAACAACAATCTATCTCTCAACGGATTCCCTAGGGATTCTGACGAAAATCTCGATCTCTTCTCTAAGATCCGTCGCTCTTTTCCTTTGGCTTCCTCTGACGAATTACCCGACGGTTCGTTTTCTGATTTACTTCTTCTAATTTGTGATTTCTTTCGAGTTTTGTGTAATCGATGTATTGATTCGATTATTGTTTTACATGTCTGGGGATCTTCGAATTTGGTTTTACGAGATACTGTTGTTGTTTCCAGATTTGGAGATGAAAACGATGTCCACTTCTAATTAATTAATGTTTAGTGGTCGCTACTCTAATTTTGAGCTGTCTTCGTCTCTTAGATTCGTTCCGTTTGCTTTCTATTTTACAGTGATTTGTGAGATAGTGCCATCTTCTATACTACTTTTGGGACCAATGAAAAATTGCTGGATCTTGTTCTGCTTCATCTATTTGATACCTTCTTAATTAACGCTAATTTCTGCATTCAACTTGTTTTTTCCCCTTTAGTTTCTGCTAAACTTGGGAGACTCTCAGTTGGATCCAAAACAGCTCCCAAGAGTGGAGGAGCTGATGATTTCTTGTCGTCAGGTGAAGGAGGAAAAAATGATTATGACTGGTAAGTTTCTGCCAAATCGCTAGTCGCCGGTCTACTTTTTCTTTGCACATCTTGGCACTTTCTCTGCTTCCAATCAAATAGCAGCTCATTTGCGACGAGTGTTGTTTGTTTCTTGTTCTTGACTACTTTGTGTAATTTCAAAGTGCTGCTGATCTTTTGTTTGCCTTCGAAATTTGAAATTTCTGTCGTTTTTGCCTTTGGGAAGTGACGCTTACTCCATTTTCTTGCACATTTCTCTCTTCTTTAGGCTTCTTACTCCTCCTGGAACACCTCTTGGAAGCGAGTCTCATTCTTCTTTGGCAGCTCCGAAGACTACATCGTCCGCTAGAGCAAGTTCTGTTTCAAAGACATCAAGGGTACGCATGGCCTTTCCTTTAATAGTTTCTTTGATTTTCATGTCTTTGTTGCTTTTAACTTCCGTTTTGATTATTTTTCTCGATCTAGAACTTAAAAAACATTGCTGTTTTGATTCTTAAAATAGAAACTGTGTTACCTAACTTAGTTACGAATATGTTTTGTTTTGCTTCTTCAGCTTTCAGTTTCGCAATCAGAAAGCAGTTTCCATTCCTCACGTCCGGCTAGAAGTAGCTCCGCTACTCGTCCATCCATGTCTACCTCCCAATACAGCTCATTTTCTTCGAGCCGGTCACCGTCTTCCATCCTCAACACTAGTTCAGCTTCAGTCTCATCATACATAAGACCATCCTCCCCGAGTTCCCGTACGTCATCTACAGCTAGACCATCCACTCCCACCCGTACTTCATCATCACGACCCTCAACTCCTTCAAGAATCCGTCCAGGGTCATCTAGTTCATCCATGGACAAACCCAGACCGTCCCTGAGCTCAAGACCATCAACTCCAACTTCTAGACCACAAATCTCAGCTAGCTCCCCAAACTTAATTTCTTCTAGACCAAATTCTCGTCCTTCAACCCCTACCCGTCGAACCCCATCCACCTCAGTATCTTCACCATCAATATCCAATGTTTCAAGTGGACGTGCTGCATCAAACGGCCGTACAGCACCTACATTGTCTAGACCAAGCTCTCCAGGAGCTAGAGTTCGAACCCCTCAACAACCAATTTCGCTACCAGACTTTCCTCTTGATACACCACCAAATCTCAGAACAACTCTCCCAGACAGACCACTATCAGCTGGCAGATCCAGACCAGTCACTAGCACAACTCCAAAGTCAAGTCCAGAACCTAAAGGTCCCATCACAAGAAGAAACTCATCTCCTATTGTTACAAGAGGAAGACTCTCAGAGACTCCAGGAAAAGGTGGCCGTCTTAGTAACAACCACCTCACAGATGCACCAGAGTCTCGTAGAATTTCAAACGTCTCAGACATAACATCACGAAGAACCCAACCAAAATCTTCATCAGCCACAGAAAATACCGGTCTTGGAAGATCATTCTCAAAAAGTTCACTCGACATGGCCATTAGACACATGGTACGTTATCTCCTCATCTCTATCCCGTAATAAACCTCTCACTTATGTATCTAATCTAATGATTCTATACATTCTCCACATTTGATGGCACCAGGACATAAGAAACGGGAAATCAAACGGTTGTGCATTATCAACGACCACACTTTTCCCTCAAAGCATCAGGTCAACATCTTCAAAGATTCAACCGATCCGTTCAGGGACTAATTCTGATTCCAACAGCACCAACGGAACAACACTACAAGGCGCAGAATTCACAGAGTACGGTAACGGAACAAACGAGGTTAGACTAACCGGGAAGCTTAGCGAGATGGACATGTACGAAAGCTCTCGTTATGACGCATTGTTGCTTAAAGAAGACGTCAAGAACACAAACTGGCTTCACAGTATCGATGACAGGTCTTCAGATCATGGACTCATGTTTGATAATGGATTCGAACTGCTTCCAGAACCCTTTGCCCCAATATAACAACACAACACAATTGATCAACCACTTGTTCTAAAAATCACTTCTTTTGTAATCTTTTTATTTATCTTACACAGTTTGTTTGTGTTGTCAATGGCGGAAAGTGACCATTTGATGGCAATGTTGTTGTATAACACTCGGGTTCTTGGGTTATTGGATTCTTGAATTCTTGGGTTCTTGGGTTATTGGATTCTTGAATTCTTGAGTTCTTGGATTCTTGGGTTCTTGGATTCTTGAATTCTTGGGTTATTGGATTCTTGAATTCTTGGGTTCTTGGGTTATTGGATTCTTTAATTCTTGGGTTCTTGGGTTCTTGGATTCTTGGATTCTTGACCGAGTAAATAGCAGATGAAAAGGGAATGTGACACGTGGGGGACCATGTTAAAGTGATCGCATCTTTCAATAAGAAATGGTATTTTGAAGGAAGGTGAAGATCACGCGCCTAGCGTGAATCAGAGATATAATGGGTGACAGCAAAGTAGCAACCAACAAAGCCAATGCTTTGGTTTTGTGTTTTTTTGTTTTCTCTTTTTTAATTAAATTCCATAAATTGACATTTATATTTATGACATATATAAAGGATGTAATTGTTGTACAATATCGTATTTTTATACCATATTATACCCTCAGATTTATGTCACATACCAAACTCTTTCCCTACATGGAATCCACCGTTGACAAAGCTACCCACTTCACCTAAATTATACAAAAAAAACTATAAAATATTAGATAATAAAGCTCATTTTTCATATAATTAAAATTAAAAATATTAGATAGAATAAGTTCATTTTGCGCATAATTTAAATATTCCTCTGTTCATTGGCCATCTAACAATTGATCTTGAAATACTATCTTATTACTTAAATACAAATTAAAAATCTACATCAATATGTATTTTTTGTGTGTCTTTACTAATTTATACATACATGTTGATTTATTATTTAAGCAATGACAAAATTAGGATATCACAACAAACGATGAAAATAGTATAAATTTTTTTTATTATATTTAATACAATATAAATTTACATATTCTAGTATATTTTTGTTTATTTCTTATAACCAAAAATGAATTACTCTATAAAATAATTACGTCTGGTCAAAATTTGTTAGATTTTCTAGAATGTCTTAAGCGTTTTTTTCTATCTAATCATCTTTAATACAAAAAAAAACATTTTGACACCGAAATTTATTTGTAATAATAACTTAAAAAAAACGTAGTAATAACTTTATGGATAACTTTTACACAGCAGTTAGTAAGACATAAATTTTGATATATTTTTAAAATATTCACATAAATTTGATGGTATTTAAATGTTGAACTAATGTATAGTAGTAATTAAAATTGATGGCAGTTGAGTAATCTAATATAAAAAGAATTAAATGATAGAGAAAATAATAAAATAAAAGAATGGTTCGTAAATGCCTCATTAAAAGCGAATTAGTTTGGAATAATTCAAAGAAGAAATTAACAAAAAGACAAATAATTTAGCTGAGAAATGAAAATCTAAAAGGGGAAGCAAAAGAGTCAAAGCAGCTAAGCCAAAGAGCAAAGCAAAGCAAAGCAAATCGCAGCTCAGAGAGAGAGAGAGAGAAGAGAGAGGAGAGAGATTGAAATCTGAAACTGAACTTCGAGATTTACGTTTCTCCGTTTGCGTTACGCCGAAGCTTCCATACATTTTTGCCTTCTTTCACCAGAACCCCAACGTTTCAGCAACTACATCTCTCTCAGACTCGCTTTTACTCCATATCTCGCTCTCTATCTTTCTTTTTGTTTGCATCACTTTGATGGTTACTGAATCTATGGCAATGGCGATTCGAGATTCCCCACTCTTTTCTGCTTTTACCTTTCTTACAAGCTTCTTCTTCACGAAATGCCGTTGTTAAAAGTGATTTCTCCACTATCTGTTTCCTTTGCATTTATTCTCCACTCTCACTCTCACTTATCTTCTATCCTTAGCCTTCCAATGTCTCTTAGGATTCTCCTCTGAACACACCTCAAAGGTTTATCTCTTTTTCTCTTACTCTCGATCTTTAATTTTTCTTGTTTTTGGTTTAGCTTTGCTCCTTATTCTTGACGATTTCTTTGTTTGTAATCCCTAATTCTCTGTTTCAGTACCTGGATAAACCCTAGTTTTCTAATGTTCTTTGTAAATTGCAGATCTGGGTAGATTAAGTCCTTGAAATACTTTACCCAAGTACACATTTTTCTTACTAAGGGTTTCTAGAATTAGAAACTTTCCTAAATTTGGGGGTTTGAAGATCGCGTAGAATTCGCTTGGTAAGATGAGCTTAAACCGCTGAGTGAAAATCCACTCAGTGACATTGCATAATGTTTGCATAAAGCTTTCATATTATTCTGATTTTGACTGATAATGGAGTAATGACGCATTGAATTTCAGCTTTTGCTTTTAGTTGATGGGAAATTGATTATGCTTTTGCATCTTTTCTTCACTGTGACTTTTTAGTTTCTTAGCACCGATGAAATTGATTATTAACAAAGCTTTTCTGTTCCGTTTTTTGCGTTTGTCTTTACTCTTGATGCTTGTGAAGTGTCGGCGACATTCTTTTTCTGGTAATTCAACTGCTGTTCTTGAGTGCTTATTCAGTGATACAGATCTTCTCATGTTCTTAATCCAATTCAGAAATTGATTGTTCTGTGAGCTAAATCAGAATATCTTTTGAGCTTTTTTGCAGGTGAATGAGAGTTTTGATGTGTGTGAGGCTAAGAATTATTCATAGGACTGAATGATGCTGCTGGGATCGATTGTTGTGGCGTTCCTTTTCCTTTTGGTTTCGTCTTTCGTTTCTCCTTTATTTGCGGACTTAAACTCAGACAAGCAAGCACTTCTTGAGTTTGCATCTCTTGTTCCTCACAGTCGCATACTCAATTGGAACACATCAAATCAAATCTGTGCTTCATGGACTGGCATCACTTGCTCCAAGAGCAACGACCGTGTAATTGCACTACGTTTGCCTGGATCTGGACTCTATGGAGCTTTACCAGATAAGACATTTCAGAAGCTTGATGCTCTCAGGATCATTAGTCTCCGATCCAACAATCTTCAAGGGGAGATTCCAGCTGTTGTCTTCTCTCTTCCTTTTCTCCGAGCAGTGTATCTCCATGACAACAACTTCTCTGGTACTATCCCTCCCATTGTTTCACCTCGCCTTCTTATTCTTGATCTCTCCTCAAATTCGCTATCAGGAAACATTCCTGGTCTAGGAAACCTCACCGAGCTCACTGATCTCGCTTTACAAAACAATAATCTCACTGGGCCAATACCTGATCTCCCTTCAAGTCTTAAAAACTTGAATTTGAGCTTTAATAGCTTGAATGGCTCAGTTCCAGCTTCTGCCAAGTCCTTCCCAGCATCTTCGTTTAAGGGTAATAGCCTCTTATGTGGCTCTCCTCTAACCCCATGCTTAGATAACACTACTGCGCCATCTCCTTCACCATCTTTTATCCCAACTCCAGCAACAAGTCCAGGCTCAAACAAAAAAGTTCTCTCCACAGGAGCCATTATTGGTATTGCAGTTGCAGGTTCGGTTCTGTTGTTTATCCTTCTTGGCATCTTAACCGTTTGTTGTTCAAAGAAAAAAGATAGCCAAAACACTGCTGCGCCAAAAGCTAAACCTGGAAGAAGTGAAAACAAAGCTGAGGACTTTGGGAGTGGTGTACAGGAAGCAGAGAAGAACAAGCTTGTCTTCTTCGAGGGTAGTTCCTATAACTTTGATCTTGAAGACTTACTTAGAGCTTCAGCTGAAGTTCTAGGAAAAGGAAGCTATGGCACAACATATAAAGCCATTTTAGAAGAAGGAACCACAGTAGTTGTTAAAAGGCTAAAAGAAGTAGCTGCAGGGAAACGAGAGTTCGAACAGCAAATGGAAATTGTCGGAAGAATCAGTCCACACGAGAATGTAGCTTCTCTCCGTGCTTATTACTTCTCAAAAGACGAGAAACTACTGGTCTATGACTACTTCCCCGGAGGCAATTTCTCTATGCTACTACATGGTAATGTTTTCACATGTTATCTAGCTTCTAAACCGATTAAACCGACTAAACCGAGCTACTATTTTGATACATTTAACCATATTGAATTGCAGGAAGCAACGAAGGTGGGAAAACACCATTAGACTGGCAAACACGGTTAAAGATCTGTTTAGGAGCTGCAAAAGGAATTGCTCATATCCATTCTTCATCTGGTTCTAAACTAGTCCATGGAAACATCAAATCACCTAACGTCCTCTTAACACAAGACCTCCATGTCTCCGTGTCTGATTACGGTATAGCTCCATTGATGAGTCATCACACATTAATGCCATCAAGAAGCTTAGGATACAGAGCTCCAGAAGTCATAGAAACCAGAAAACATACTCAGAAATCCGATGTATACAGCTTTGGTGTATTGTTACTTGAAATGTTGACTGGTAAAGCAGCTGGGAAAACTACAGGTCACGAAGAAGTTGTTGATTTGCCGAAATGGGTGCAATCTGTAGTGAGAGAAGAGTGGACTGGTGAAGTGTTTGATGTTGAACTGATCAAGCAGCAGAACGTAGAGGAAGAAATGGTGCAGATGCTTCAAGTAGCAATGGCTTGTGTTTCTAAGGTTCCAGATAGTAGACCTTCCATGGAAGAAGTGGTTAATATGATGGAGGATATTAGGCCTGCTGGTTCTGGTACCGGTTCAGAGAATAGAGCTTCACCGGAGATGATTAGAAGCTCTGAAAGTCCGGTTTAGATTGGTTTGCTTTATTATTTAATTTTGCTTTTCCTTCTTTTGCTTAATAATATTATTATCTTTTGACTTCAAAACATTATCTGGAAAAGCATTGTATTTGAAACTCTATTTTTTTTAGTGTTTATCAATTTAGGGAGTGAAAAAAAGTGTGGAAATAGATTATTATTTTTTTGTTTGCTTTACTAAGTACTGTGTTTTTAAATCGGACTGGACTGGTGGTTAGGCCGGGTCCAATCATGAACTGGAAATCTCACCGTTTTGGGTTATTAGTAAAAACCATTTGTAATTAGATCGGTTATAACTGGGTTTAACCAACAAAAACTCCAAAATCGGTGAACTAAAAAACCAAATAAAATCTGGTTTGATATAAAAGTGAAATTTTTATTCTTTTCGATTTAAAGTTTAATTTTTTTACAATTTTTTTTAATTGTTATATTTTTAGTTTCTTATTTTTTTTTATTTTTTGAACATTATGGTTATTAAAATAATTTATTTGATATCTAAAATTTATACATATGTTAATATTAAAAAAATATATAAAATTATGTATAATATTTTCAAAACATAAAATTATGTATAATATTTTCAAAACATTATCGAAACTGGTTAAATCAAATCGAATTCGGTCGAATCATATTAACCCATGACTCAAAAATATTTTCGGTTAAATCACCGGTCGGTTTTAAAAACTTTAATTTCTCTAGAATATAAACAAAAAGTTAAAAACTTAAATTAACAAAAAAAATAAAAAAATTAAGGAAGACGTTAGGGAAAAAATTAAATTAATAAAGAGCCACCGAAGGAATCAGAAGCTTCGGGTGCTGGCTCGCAGATTCTCTAAGAAAGGGAAGGAGAAGAAAACGAGGGTTATTTCGTTCTCGTGACGCAGTAGAATCGCAGTGACCGAGAAAGAAGCTCGGTTTGTGGTGTTCTTCTTCTCCGATCCATTTCCAGCATCTCTCTCTGGTTAAGCCCTAGTTTTCTGTCTCCCGATTTCTCTTTTTGTTTCCCGCGCTTAGTTTTTTCACGTTTTTGATCGGTTACGTTTGTGTTATTTGGTTCGGAATCTTGTTTTCTTTCGAGTTGATTGCTTTGTTTTTGCTCCTTCGTCTCTGAAATATGCATGTTGTTGTTTGTGTGGCTTATCTTGTTACGGTTTTCGCGCTTTTTTAGGTCTGACTCATGGCTGCGAAGCGGATTTTGAAGGAGCTCAAGGATCTGCAGAAGGATCCTCCTTCAAACTGCAGCGCAGGTACTCCTCTTCATTCTTCGGGCTGATTCTGAACTGATTAATCTTGTTCATAGGTTAAACACTCAAGAGAAGAGTTTCTTGCTCTCACTAGTATCATGATAGGGTATCATAGATCATGGCTTGCTTCTTAGATACTTTGGTGACTCTTTTTATCTAGATTAGCTTCTTTGATTGACGCAGCTTTGATAAAATTAATCGATCCCCTTCAAATTTTTCTTGATTTTCTTGTGCTCTTAAGAACATTCAGACCTCAGTATGATCCTGGCTTTATACTTATCTACCATTGTATCCCTTTCCTTTCATAAATTGAGAGAAAATCTCTTGATGTGGTTTGTTTTCTGAGAAACGAATCAAATAAGTCCTATGTTATCTCTTCTAGGTCCTGTTTCTGAGGACATGTTCCATTGGCAAGCAACTATCATGGGACCTCCGGACAGTCCCTACTCTGGAGGAGTATTTCTCGTCACCATTCATTTTCCTCCAGATTATCCTTTCAAGCCACCAAAGGTGGTTTCACTAAACCAAATCTGTTGCAGAACAAAAGATTATGGTCCGGTTCCGATCTAGAGAGTTCTTATGATATGCTTATCTAATTTTGTAGGTGTCTTTCAAAACAAAGGTATTCCACCCAAACGTCAATAGCAGTGGAAGCATTTGCCTTGACATTCTAAAAGAACAATGGAGTCCTGCACTTACCATATCCAAGGTTTGACTTTTGTGTATCCTCTTCCATTACAGCTTCTGCTTAAGGTTAAAGTACATTATCCTAAGGAACTGATCTTGTAATATGGTTAGGTTCTACTGTCGATTTGCTCGCTGCTGACTGATCCAAACCCAGATGATCCACTTGTACCAGACATAGCTCATATGTACAAGATTGATAAAAACAAGTACGAGCTAACTGCACGAAGCTGGACTCAGAAGTATGCCATGGGATGATACAAAACAAAGGTGTGGTCGAAACTAGCAAAATATCTGTTATTTTGCCATGGAAATATGAAAGTAAAAAGATTAACAAAGTGTGTCTTTTGTTGGATTTGATCATATGACTTTTTTTTAGGTTCTCTTCTATGCTAATCAAAACTTTTAGGTTCCATATTCAAAGTTAAGAAAGTGAAGAAAAAAAATCAAAAAAAAAATCTAGAGGATGTGCATGATAATGAGTTAATGACAAAAGAATTTTAAATTGTTTTAACTTAAGGATCCTTTAATTAAATATATCGCATGACAATGATACTTATGAACAGCAGTAACTATTGAGATTTGCGATTAATGCATTTTAATTAAAAAACTAATGTAACTTTTTTTATATGAATTTAAAGAATTAGTTAATTATAAGAAGTTAAATATTTTAAAAGTTATATATAGTAATATAATGAATTAAATTTTGAAAGTTTAAATATATTCTAACAATATATAAACTTTTCCTTGCATTACATCTAATTTAACAGTTGTTATTTTTTTCGGATTTAAAAGTTGTTAAAAAAAAATTTAATTTAACAGTTAAAGTATTGATTTCAGTTAATGACAAAAGAATTTTAAATTGTTTTAACTTAAGGATCCTTTAATTAAATATATCGCATGACAATGATACTTATGAACAGCAGTAACTATTGGGATTTGCGATTAATGCATTTAGATTAAAAAATTAATGTAACTTTTTTTATATGAATTTAAAGAATTAGTTAAATTATAAGAAGTTAAATATTTTAAAAATAATATAGTAATATAATGAATTAAATTCTTAAAGTTTAAAAATATTCTAACAATATATAAACTTTTCCTTGCATTACATCTAAGTTAACAGTTATTTTTTTTCGCATTTAAAAGTTGTTACAAAAATAATTTAATTTAACAGTTAAAGTATTGATTTATTAGAAAAACAAAAAAGGTTGTATATTGTTATATATATTGATAGATTTAGGTCAATTCTGTCTTGTTGCTTTGTGTTTACCAAAAAAAGGTTGAAACTTGGAAGAAGACTTTGACGAGGTCTTATTCATATTCTTAGAAAATTACCTTCTTCTCCAAAATCACCCAAAACCCTCTTCCTCTTCCTCTTCAATCTTCAATCACAGACGAAATTAAACCACATAATTAAGGTATAATCGATTAGATCTCTCTTTACTCATTCCTAATTCGATCAATTTTTCATCTATTTTTTGTTTGATGCTTTACAGCTTCTGATCTTATCCGATATCTTGTTCTTTCCTCAAAGGTAATCAATCAGATGTTTCTGTTTCAGATTCTCTTTATTCATACACGAATCGTTTCTTTGAATTTTTGTTCATTTTTGATTGATTCCTCTCTGTACATTAATGAACTGAAATTTCCCCTTTTTGTCTCAGGGTTTTTTCACAAAGTATCTCCACAAAATCTGCTTTCAATTTCAACAAATCCCAATTTCTACAGATTCAAATGGGTAGCTGCGTCTCTAAGGTTTTATAAACAAAAAAAAATCTTTCTTTGGTTTGTTTTCTCTCAAGAAAATTGTTTTATGTGATGGTAAAGTTCTTTCTTTTTGTGGTATATAGAACCAAAGAGACGATGATTCCATAGAAAACGCTGAATTCACCGGCGGCAATGTTCATTTGATAACAACAAAAGAAAGCTGGGATGATAAATTAGCAGAAGCTGGTCGTGATGGCAGAATAGTAAATTTAATTTCCCCTCTTCTGTTTCCTTCTTAAGCTTTAATGGAACATTTCAAGCTTATCTTCTTCTTTAACAGGTTATTGCAAACTTCAGTGCAACTTGGTGTGGTCCTTGTAAACTTATAGCTCCATTTTACGTTGAACTCTCAGAGAAACATCCTTCTCTTATGTTCCTTTTAGTAGATGTTGATGAACTTAGTGTAAGCAGCTTATACCTTTTTATGCACAAAAGATTCAATTTTGGGTTTTGATTTGAATTTTAATCCATTGGGGATGGATGTTATGTGTGATTTTACAGGATTTTAGTTCATCTTGGGATATTAAGGCAACACCAACGTTCTTTTTTTTGAAGAATGGACAACAAATAGGTAAGCTTGTAGGAGCAAACAAACCGGAGTTAGTGAAGAAGATAACTTCTATTGTTGATTCATTACCTGCAAGTAGTCCACAAAAATGATGATGGAAAGCTTTGTTTATGTGAGTTATAAACTATGAGATGATTTGATCTTTTGTTGTGTGTTTAAAGGTTGTTTGGTTATGTTGGTGAAGACTTGAATAGATATAAAATGCAAAAGATTTAAGATTGGAAGGGGAACATATTCTGTAATTTGCATATTTAATGTTATTATTACTAGTTTTGATAATATTTTAGATTTGATTTCATGCTTTCACCATTGATTTCTACTTTATACACAATACTATGAATTTTATACACAGTACTAAGAAGGGGTTATCGTGTGTTTAAACCTTTTGAAGTACTCTATCTTGGTGAAAAAAAACTAATAATATTGTGTTTTAAATTTTGATAACCTAATTTTTTTAATCGTTGAATGCTGACATCTATGTTTTTTTAAAAAAATTCAAAAATTAAACTTGGAACTACCGTTTAATTAATCATTTAAATATATTTGTAGTATTAGTTTTAAGATTGTAATTTGATTTTGAAATTATGATTTAGTTTTGTGTTTAATTTCAATTTAATATATCAGGCTATCATGGATAAGAGAGTTCGAGAAATTCGGTTATAAAAATTCAAAATTTAAAAAAATTGTTTTAAAATTCAAAAATCTTTCACCTAACAATAATAGTTTAAAATTTAAAATACCACAATCGTTACGAAAACTCGTAAAATTATATACTAAAGAATATTGCCAGATTGAGAAACAACAAATGAACCGTGTTGAAAGAAAGTGCGAAAGAAATACAAGAAGAAGAACAAAGAAAAGTTATAAATAACATGAAAGACATAACTTTACGGCATCGAAGTGGTCTGCTTAAGGAACGATGGCTTCGGCCTCACGTATGAGAAGTTTCTAAAGGGGTTAGGTTTAGCATCTGCAGTGGGGCTGTTTGCTGGAGAATCCAACACTGACATGTCTGTCCAACACTTGTCAAAGTTAGCTATGCATTGTCTTCCTGACACCTCTGGTCTAAAGCTTGGTTGCACCTCTCTAGCCTCCAGCTTCCTCCAGTTTATTCCCTTGAACCACTTGTGTCGTTTTATATCCTCTGCTCCGTTTGCTCCACTTCCTAACCGCTTCTCTGGCTCTTTTTGCAGCAGCTACATAGTTTAGAAAACAGACAAGCTTAGTTAGAAGAGATTGGTCCGATTGAGAGTACACAAGATTATGAGTTTTAAGACACTTACCCCTTTGAGCAACGCATGAGCTTCGGTAGATAAGAACTGTGGGAGTTTGATCTTCTCTTTCACTATCTTCTGCTGAATTTTTTCCCTGCTTCCCAGAAATGGTGGCTGCAGATTCAATAAATGGCGTCATCATACACATGTTGCATAACAAGTACATGAATATAAGTTTCATTGGAAATAAAAAAAGGGAGCTTTACTTACTTTTCCTGTGAGCATCTCATAGAGTAGAATCCCTACGCTCCACCAATCAGCAGCCTTATCATGTCCCTTTCCACGAATGATTTCAGGTGCCATATACTCAGTAGTCCCACACATGGAGTTTGATCTTGTGTTTTCTTCAAATTCCTTTGCTAAACCAAAGTCTGTTAGCATCACGTGGCCATCTACGTCCATGAGTATGTTTTCAGGCTTAAGATCTCTATGCATAATGCCTTTCTCATGAAGGTGAGAAACTGCAGAGACTATCTCTGCAGTGTATACACGAGCCAAGTCCTCTCTAACAGAAAAAAAAATGACCAGTCAGCAACACAGAATCCTAAAAAACTCCTAATATATACATATATATGTAGTTGAAACTTGAAAGGAGTTACACCTACCTGAAAAGACCTTGGTGATAGAGCTGGAAGAAAAGATGTCCGCCATTAATAAAGTCGAGCACAAGATATAGCCTGTACTTGGTCTGCAAAAAAGGGTATAATCCTCTAAGTTAACTAGTCATAAACTAAACCATTATGATGCAAACAGAGAAACAGGAGTTACCTGAAAAGAGTATTTAAGTTGAACAATGAAGGGATGATCAATCTTTGTGAGAATATCACGTTCAGCTTTCATGTATTCACCATGATTCTTCTCCATAATCCTATCTTTTCTCATAACCTTCATCGCATAAATCTCAGATGTATCCTTTTTCCTCACCTGAAACACTTTCCCAAATGCACCTTTCCCCACAACTCTCATAACTTCAAAGTCATCAATTCCTACACCTGACACCTTCTCTGGAACTAGTCCCTCTACTATGTCATTACCAGAAAACTCATCATCTTCTTTTAACGATTCACCACACTCCAGTAAATTAGTCTCTCGTAAGGTGAGCTTGCTCAAGCGACCAACAACAGGCGAAGATGGGCCAACTAATGAGTGGGACCGGTTGTAGACAACAGCAGGCTTGTCGTAAACAACATCAGTAGCCTCAGAAGATACAACAGGCAATGGTCCAAACACATCAGAGAAGTCCATCTCAAGATTTTCAGTAAAGAGAGTAGGAGGAGGGCTCATAGATGAGTATATCTGTTTCTTAAACGGCTTACCAGTCTGGCTTTTGTTGGATACCATATCTTCAGCGATTTTGGAAACCAATATAGAATTGCAGATGAATAAGATTATCACCACACGAGCTTCAGAGATCAATGAGGAGACAATTGAGTAAAGCAACCGCTGTTCCCAAACAAAGAAGCAACAGACAAACCAATAGCAAGGAGAAGAAAGAGTTGTTGCTTCCCGATCTGAAGGAAACAATGGACGCTGCAGAATTGCGCTAATTCCATGAAAGAGTATGATTCTCAGCTCTGCAGTTAAATGGAAACTTTGATCATTGATCTAGAGATAATCAAGTCCCTAGAAATTTCCTTTTCTAATAACCAACAAACTAATGAAAATTCAAGTACGGAGACCACAATTCTTGATTAAAATCCCTAAACGGTGAAATTTCCGGAATACGAAGCCGACGAGGATTAGGAAACCAAATATCGATCACGCAAATTTCTAGCAAATAGAGATTAGCAGAAACCCTAAAAGTTTGCGTGACGTGAAAACAATTCAAAGATTTCTATAGCTTCGAAAACACAGAGAGAAAAAGGAAATTACCAGAGAGAGAGAAGAAGGAAACCTGAGGAAGCGATGAAGGAGACGAGAACTTAGAGGAGAGGTTAATGCCAAACCCACAAGCGCTCCTTTTTCTAATATATAATGGAAACCGAGAATCCCACGTATCTCGGGTTTAGGACACGTGGCGGTATATTATTAGGTGAAAAGTCGGGCGGCGGAGGTTTTTGAGGCCCCACTTGTTCTTCCAATTATTTTGGTGGGCCCGTGGGGCCCGA
>ASZG01036175.1:0-34361 GCA_000411095.1 Aethionema arabicum
GAGAAAGGCGTTTCTTCACAAACTGATGAATACAAACGTAACTTATAAACCAACCACCACCGGAAATCTTTCCGGCTCTGATACCATGATAAAATATAAAAGAGAGATAAGTAGTTTGGAAACCGGTTTAGACAATCGTCTCTCTTCCATCTCTCTCATACACTATCCATCCAATTATACAAAACCTACGAGAAAGTTATTTTAGGCTAAGAATATTTATAAAAGGAAATAAGCCAAATATAGATTATTGATATCAATCATATTGATATCTCATTAAAAACATTTAAAATTAGAAAATGAAAGATAGAGAAATAGAGATAGATAGGAAGATCGAAAGAAAAAGAGGGACTCTTAACTAAAAAGTTTAAAAACTTTATTCATTTTAATTTTATTTTATTTTTTATTTTTTTCCCTAAAAACCTCTATAGGATTCTCCGTTGGAATTGCTTTTAGCCGCGTGATTTGATTCTGTCAACAACTGTTTTCATGCCCTCAGTTTGTTTATCTCTTGGAGGAATACAGTCCTTCAAGAACTCAACTTGTTTCAAATTTCTCATCCATCGATTCATTTCTGGAAACTTATCCTCTGTAATCACTTCAATTCCCATACCTTCCCATGCTTGAACCAGACAAAACGGAATCATACTTCCTGCGATCATGTCCAAGAATCCAACGCTCTTGCCACCGAAGAAATCTTTTCCTTTCACTTCTTTCTCAAGAAACATAATCAGTTCTTGAGTTTCTTCGATTGCTACCTTTATTCCCTTCTCAGCTTTTACTAAAGTCAGAAACCCTATAGATAAAATCTGCAAAGTAGATCGATTTATCAACAAAAACTACTTAAAAAATTCCAAATTTGCAATCATGGTTTTTTTTTGAGTTGTTATGTTACCTGATCATCGACAAATTTAGCCCAGAATCGAGCCATGGCTTTGTCGTAAGGATCTTGTGGTAAAATTGGATTGTTTGTCCATGTTTGGTCGATGTATTCAAGGATTAGATGTGACTCGACTACTGTGTTACCTTTATGGACAAAAACAGGTATCTTTTGGTGAATTGGGTTAAGTTGAAGTAGCAAAGGACTCTTGTTATTGGGCAAATCTTCTTCTAAGTATTCGTATGCTACGCCTTTGAGTTTAAGTGCCATCTCTACACGACGGCTAAAAGGACTCATCCAAAACCCTAATAGTTTCACTTCTTCCTTCTCCGCCATTAGATCTATTATGTAATTCTTCTTTGCCATTAGATCTTTTGTGCTCATATATAGATGTGGGGATGCAGAGTATGTGACATCATGGCTAACGTCACATTTATTTCCTTTATTTCTAGAATTTGATTGTTTTAATAGTCTTGGTCTTAAATTTTGAAATGTATACCTATCTATGTAATATAATATTGAATATTGTAATGATTTGTTTTGAATTTATTATCTGAATAGGACAAATTTAGCCAAACAGCTGTTTTAGTGACTAAACCATTTTTTATTTATTAATTAAACTTAATTACCAACCATTACAATATCATATCACTCACTGATTTGAACTCTGATTTAGACATAAACACACACTCGGCTTTGTAAGACCAGATACATAGAGACATTAAACACGAAGCAGACATAAGATCTGGATAAAAGAGTTTGCAAATTGTTTGATTAGCCAGAGATCTGAATAGACTTGACATTGGTCTTCTTCTCGACCTCTTCCTTGGGGACAGTCACAGTGAGGACTCCATTCTCCATAGCAGCTTTGATTTGATCCATTTTCACATTCTCCGGTAGCCTAAACCTCCTTGAGAATTGTCCACTTGATCTCTCCACTCTGTGCCACGTGTCATTCTTATCTTCCTTCTCCACGTGTCTCTCTCCGCTGATTTTCAGCACACTGTCTTCTTCGATCTCCACTTTCACTTCCTCCTTCTTCAATCCTGGTAAATCTGCTTTGAACACATGAGCTTCTGGAGTTTCTCTCCAGTCAACTCGCGCGTTGACGATCGCTGAGTTTTCTCGGGAAAGGGAAGATGATGGGAACTGGATTTCCTTGAAGGGATCCCATACGTCTAGAGAGAAGGGATCGAAGATGCTGCTGCTACGCCTGTTGTTGCCGAAGATGCTTGGAATTAGAGACATTTTTCAGTGAAATTGAAAGAGATTTTAGGGTAATTTGATTTTGTTGCTGAGAAATTTGTAGGCTATTGCGAATTCGATTTCAACTTCTGAGACAACAGAGAGTGTGAGAGAGTGTATTTAAAGGCGAAGAAGAAATTTCTCGAGCTTCTCGATTTTTCCCTCCTGGATTTTTTTAACAAAGGTGAAACGAATCATCTAGAGCACCATTGAAAGCTGAAACAAAAAAATCAGATGAATCCAGAATATTCAAGAAGAGGCACTTCGCAGTAGAGTTTGGTGGGCTTATTGGGCTTAATAAGCCCACTTTCATTAGTAGTGTTGCTTTGCTTGCGTGTACGGGCCCGTTTTAATCTATGCCAATTATCACCAAAAACGAATTTATTTAATTTTGTTACCAAAATGAATTGGATATACAAGTTACAATGTTACACGCACAAACGAAAAATAATAATTTATAATTTAAAGATTTTTATATAAAAAAAAATTATGCAACTTTTATAGGAACACATAATATAAAATAGTGATTCTTAATTCATCAATTATTCAGCCACTTATATTCACATGTGTAGATCAACATTAATAAAATAAGGTGATCCGTGCAACTATAAAAGAGATACATGTGTTACATTATGAAATGTGTACCTGTTATTATTCTTTGACTGGTGATTTTTTTTTTCGATCTTTGACTGGTGATTATAAGACAATATCTTATATTTCCACTCTCGAATCTCAACATTTAATTATATTTTATCACAAAATACATGAAACTTCAAAGAACCAAACGAGAACTCGCAACATATCAGTCTAACAATTAAAAAACAAGTTTCGTTTTGGAAGAAATAAAAAACAATTAACTGGACATTGTTGGTTTTTAAACAATGTTGATATATTTTATCGAACATTAGGCTATGAGAATTGAAATTTGAGTTAATATAATATGCGGTTCGAGCGGATTTTGAATATATGTTTTATTTTTATTTTTGTGCGTAACAAAAAAAAAATCATATATTATCTGATAATTTAAAAAAATTATATCCGTTTTGAGACTTGGATCCGAAATAATATAATGTTTAGCGTGATTATGATTAATGTAATTGTTGGATTAATATTCTGAAATGATTATGATTAAGTTATTTATTACATACGTTTGTTACAAGAGACCCAATTTCATATTGTAACGATACATAACCAGGATAAACACCAAGTTAATAAACACACACACAAGATACGCTGGATAAGATTCGAACCAGAGTTTTGCTCAATCCACCTCAGCCCGAGATCTGAATTGGTTTAGCATCAGTCTTCTTCTTGATCTCCGCCTTAGGCACAGTCACAGTCAACACACCGTTCTCCATGGCAGCTTTGATCTCATCCATTTTCACATTCTCCGGCAGCCTAAACCTCCTCGAGAATTGTCCACTTGATCTCTCCACTCTGTGCCACGTGTCATTCTTATCCTCCTTCTCCACGTGTCTCTCTCCACTGATCTTCAATACTTTATTCTCTTCAATCTCTACCTTCACTTCCTCCTTTTTCAACCCAGGCAAGTCCGCTTTGAACACGTGCGCCTCCGGTGTCTCCCTCCAGTCCACTCGCGCGTTCACGATCGCTGAGTTTTCTCGGAAAAGGGAAGAAGATGGAAACGACATATCCTTGAATGGATCCCAAACATCGAGCGAGAACGGATCAAAGTTGCTGCTACGCCTGTTGTTGCCGAAGAAGCTCGGAATCAAAGACATTTTCAGTGAAATTCAAAGAGATTTTAGGGTAATTTGATTTCTATTCCGAATTCGATTTCAATTTCTGAGACAACACAAAGCATCGAAGAACCTATTTAAAGACGCTACAGAAATTTCTCGAGCTTCTCCGTTTTTGTTCCAATTCTGATTCTCCCAAAATCGAGATGACGCGAAAGAAAAAATCAGATGAGTCCAGAAAAATCTAGGAGAGATATTCTTGCTCGAAATTAATGGGCCATTTTGGGCTTGTTTGAAATTAATGGGCCTGTATATTTAGATTATAAGATGTGGCCCAATATGATTCTCGGGTCATAATCTGAGTTCTAATCCAACGGTGAGTAGAGAGTAGGTGGGGCCAATGCTGACGAAGCTCCCGCGCCCATTACGGAATCTTGATCGTACGATTCTACAGCCTCTCGCTTTTTCTTTTTTTTACTAAATCCGTCGGCAATAAAAGATGTCTCTTTCTCCTAAAATAATAATTACCTAAGAAAATATAAAAAAATAGTGAACTAATTCTACGAAACACTCGGCGAGCGTACACACTCTCTCTAACCACTCTCTCTTACTCTCTCTCTAATCTTTACCTTCGTTGCTGATAGGGTCAAACTTCGTCGGCGCGATTCTTGCTTCCTCGTTTGTCGGAGGGTTAGAGATCTGTTTTCGTCGGAATTCTTGTGCTGATCTGGTTTCTCGTTTTGTTCTAGTCTATGGGGTTACACGCGTACTGAGACTGTCGAGGTATGGATCGATTTTGGAGCTTGCTCTCTTCAATACCGGCAATAATCGTTTGCGTTGGGGAGGAAATGTGTTCACTGCCATGGAATTTCTGTTCTCTTGTAGTTTTGTTGATTTGTTGTGTTTTGACATCGAATTCTTCGATCTTGTGAGTACGATTGTGCTTCAGTAGTCATTTTTTATTGACATCTTTTTGTAGTGGTAACTTGGTAATGGTAGTCTTGAAAAAGGGGAAATCGGCTAGATAGAGGTTGTTTGGTCTCTCATTATTAGGTTTGTCTCTTACTCAGCATTATCTTGTAGATATTCATGCCAGATCTCATGGATTGTAAGGGATCTGAAGGTCATTAGCTGTCTGCATTTTATACTTTTGGCATTTTGTTTGTTTCTTCACAGAATTTTGGAAGATTCCTTTCGGATATAACCTTTGTGTGTGGGTAAGAGGTTTTTGTTTCTAACAATTTTTTCTTGTATCTACAGAAAACCCACTAGATTCTCTCGAGCTAATGCTTTGCAGTATAATGCTCGGCTGGGGAACTTGAAACGGTAGTGTTTGACCGTAGACACTTATAAGACAAATGGAATGCCATTTGGAGCTGAAGAAGGGTTCAAGTGATCGACCGCCTTTTGTGGCTACTGAGAAGAAGATAGTGATTAAGGAAAACCAAAGGTCAACTCCACATGATAAATTTAGAGATGAGAAACGTGGATTATCTTATTCTGATTTCCACAGAGAGATCACGAGAAAAGCTGAAGATATTTATCCCAAACGCTTGGAGAATCGTCTTAAGCCACGGATAGGTAGAACAGCATCAGGAGAAAGGGAACTTGCGAAATACAAATCCTATGTGCCGAGTTATATAAAGAAATATGAAAAATATGAAGAGAAGGATGTTAAAGTTGGTGGCATTGGATCACAGGATTTTAAAAACCGGCAACGACAACCGGGTGTGATGGATAAGCATACTAGGTCTTCATTGTCCAACACAAGTACATCATCATCACTATGGACTGATGAATCATCCACTGACTCCAGCAAGGGTATGTGTGTTTCTCCTTCTCGTAAAAGGACGAATCATCCCCCACTGCAGTTTTATCTAATGTCATCTAAGCCTGGAGATAGTTCTCAAATTTCTGGACCACCTCGAGATAATGTTGATACTTCCCAAAGTCATAGTTTTTCACCAGGAAATATCTTGGACAGAAAAAAAGATTCCACTCAAAGAGATGAGCTGTTTCATCAAAGCCCTTGTGCAACTGCTTTCCAGCAGCACGAAAAAAAAGATGCTGATTTGAAGATTATCCCAAAAAGCAGAACTTTCATGAGTCCATCAAGGCGTGATGTTCCGTCCTGCACAAGGGTAATATCAACGACACAAGCTGATGAGCTTAAAAAAAAAGGAGAAAAGTTCGACGAGAGGATCCGAAGCCCTCCTGTGTATGATCTATTTGGGAAAGAAAAGCCTGCTGCAGTATTTGTACCACGAATTGTTTCTCAGAAGCAGTTTATTGGGTTGTCCAAGTTCTACGATTCAAAAGTGTTGTTGGCTGAGAGAGTGGCAGAAACTAATAGAAAGGGGTTCTCAGAGATAATAGCGTATGGGCAAGGTACAGTCATGGACCAGAATGCACCTCTTTCATTCCCCTTCCGACGTGAAGCTGATGGAAGTAAGCCGTTCTTAAAGCGTATCAACTTCATGAGTGCAGAAAAAAATAGATTGTCATCAGAAAGACCGCGTTCAGCTCCACGATCAACAAGAGCTGAATCTAGTCCTTCCAGGAGCAGGACCCTTGATAGAAGGCCGACAGAAACACAGCCCAAACATTCAGATGAAAAACCAGCTAAAGTTTCATCAGAAAGAGCAAGGAGTATTTCGCCATTTCGTAGACTCAGCTTCAGCATTGGAAAGTCCAACAAAACCTCTAACTCTGAAGAGTCTAAGACTCCACCCCAGTTAAGCAAAACTGCTATTTCATCAAGAGCTGGTTTGGAGAACTCTTTTTCTTCTTGCAGCGATGGCTCTTCTTTAGATAAAACTACTGGAGCAAATAGAGGTAGGTCTAGTCCTTTGAGAAGATTACTTGAGCCACTAATGAAACCAAAAGCAAGCAACTCCTGCAGATCTCCCGAGCCATCCCAAATGGGTGAAACTTCAAGTCACCAGAAGCATTATTTTCCTGATGATCAACCATCATCTTCTACCCAGTCAAAAAATGAAAGATCTTCAACAATTCAGGCCCTTTTTCGTGTGACATCTAAGAATGATCAACCACTTTTCACTTTTGCGGTTGACCAGGAACAAAGTATTACAGCAGCCACAATAAGAAAACATACTGGCCCAGAAAAAGACGACCTTGGGCACAAGTATACGTTTTTCACTGTTGAGGAAGTACATAAGAAAAATGGGAAGTGGATGAACCACGGCAGGAAAGTCCAAAACCAAGAGTACACATCTAACATTGTTGCACAAATGAGAGTCTCGGGTTCTCAACCATTGATTCCCACTGGAGAAGTTTCTGTCGGTAACCATATAACCAGAGAATTTGTCCTATTTGCATCTGAATCGCAGCGGACTAATGAGCTAGCTGCTATGGTGATCAAGATCCCAAAATTTGCCGACAGTAGAAGCTCAACCAAAGACCCCTGTCGACACCAGAAACAGAACGAAACTCCCGAAACCACCCCCGGGGAGACAGACGTCAGCGCAACGGTAATACTTCCAAGTGGAATCCACAGTCTACCACACAAAGGAGGACCTTCATCGCTGATCCAACGTTGGAAATCAGGTGGAACATGTGACTGTGGAGGCTGGGACATGGGCTGCAACCTTAGAATCCTCACCAATCATCATAAACACCGAAACCCCTCTCGCTTATTGGACCCTCCGTCCACTTCAGATGCCTTCAAGCTCTTATCCCAGGTACATATCCAGCTCTAATTTTCAATTCCCGTTCACCGCAAACGCAAGTATAATCCCCTCAGATGATGATTGTGAATTCATTATTGCAGGATAATCAACCATTCTTGAGTTTTACACCATACCGGGAAGGAGTATATGCTGTGGAGTACAATACATCACTCTCACTCTTGCAATCATTCTCAATATGCATTGCGGTTAACGAAGGTCGGAACCTATTAAAGACCACAGAACCGAACACTTCACATGTAGAGAAAGCTTCCAGAGAAGTGCCACTGGTTCGAAACGAGAGGATGAAGTCATTTTCAGGTCCTCTGGAAGGTGAGATTCCTGCGAGGTATATCGCACAACCACCTGTGTCACCAGTGGGGAGGGTGTAGATGATTCAAATAATTTCATATATATATATATATATATTTCATTTTTGTTCAAGTCTGATGATGGCTTCGTTATGTATGTAATTACGGTGTGGAAGTAGATGACGTGAAAAAGTAGGAATTTGTGAGACGATTTAATCAAATATCTGCCCGATTATTATTAAGCAAATAAAACCTCTAATATGCGTATATATGTAATTATTTTTTCTTCTCTCCTGCTATTTTCATATCAATGGTGGCTTTATTGTTTTTTTTTATATGATATAGTCTCGATTTAGACCAAAGAGTAAAACGTTAAGGCAAACAAAAATTATTGCATAAAATCAAAAATTATTGCAGCTGCTGGCTAACTGAAACACAAAAATTATATGGCGCTGCCCGCCGGAGACCTTTTGCGTGTAAAGCAAACGTGATAACCACTACACCACAGCACCTTCTTGTCTTTATTGAGCTACTTGTAATAGAAATTGCTTAGATAATCTTACGTACAAAATAAAATATTAAATGCAAAAATGTAATATGGCGCTGCCCGGGATCGAACCGGAGACCTTTTGCGTGTAAAGCAAACGTGATAACCACTACACCACAGCACCTTGATGCATATTACACTAATTTAAATGTTTATAATTGTATTAATTTTGAATGTATTTGAACGGTTAAAGAATTAAGCTCTTGCAAAAATTGTTTTGCCTTTTTTCCCATTTTTTGCGTAGATTGCACAAAAGCTAGAGTTATTTTCCCGGAAACTCAAACTTGCATTTGATTTCGATTCCTCTCTAATTTCATTCGTGTCAAATTCAATTAGGTGAATCAAATTGGTCGGTGCGAATTTGGCATTATTCTTTTAACCGTTTTCTTTCTGTTTCTCTCGTTTGCATTATCGTCGAATTTGTTATTGTGATATCTCTGATCGAGTCCTGTTTCTATCGAGATCAAATCCATCTTTTTCGCGTCTGGAGATTTCGAAACTTTTGAAGAACAAATAGAAGTAGTTGCATTTGATGGTGCTGTAGAGGTTAATGTTCATTCTCAATTTTAACCATGCCGGTTTACGTTGATCGCGAGGCTCCTAAGGTTTTCCTGCGTGAATCCTTTCTCTCCTTTCCTTTCAAAATTTTTAAATAGCTTAATACTATTATGGTCGCATGTTTTTTTGTGTGTATGTGCGAAGCTATGGAGGCGAATTTACTCAGAAGCAACATTAGAGGTTTCTCTCCTCGCCGAAAAATGGAAATGTGTTCTCGCTGGACTTTTTTTTCAGGTTTTCTACATTTCTAGCTCCCCTTCTCGACCAATTTTACTGTCTAATTTCGCATTTTATTGTTTATGGTCTAATGCCCTTAATTCGAGCTCCGAAGATCATGATTTTTATCTTGTTTTAGGTTAGAGTTTGGTATGATATGTGATTGATCATTGATCAAAACTAGATTCTAGTGGAATGTCACGGAATACGGAACAACTACTTATGCTGATTTCGTTTCAGTAGTTTGCTTGAATGTGCAGCTTTGAAGATAGGTTAGGTGATAGACACTTGTGTTGTATTCAAAGATTAATTATAGTTCGATTCCTGTTTCCATTGCCATTGTTTTTTATCCTTCTCAAATCAGTACCTTCATGGACTTGCTGCTCATGGAGTTCACTACTTACACCGACCTGGTCCAACCCTTCAAGATACTGGGTTCTTCATTCTTCCAGTCAGTAGATTGCTTGACTTTTACTCAACTTTGTTCTGTATCAGAGTACCATTTCTTTTGATAATTGATATGTTCTTTAGGCGCTTGGAGAAGACAAAGCCTTCATCAGTGAAACTGTATTCGCCACTATCTTTGGATCATTTATCTTAGTAAGTTTTCACTTAAGAGTATCCAACTCTATAATGGTTTATTGGTACCGTGTTGCAATGGCTGTAATCTTGCGTTACATTTACTGCAGTGGACCTTTCATCCCTTTGTTTTGCACAGCAAAAAGATTTGTACAGTTTTGATATGGTGCAGAGTTCTTGCTTATTTAGCAGTAAGCACTAAAACCGCTAATTCTTCTATTTACACAAAACTAAAACTTTATTTCTACTTATATCACTTGATAGTTCAATAAAAATGAGGTTATTTATTTTTCATATGTTTTAGGCTTCTCAAAGTCTGCGGATCATCACATTCTTTGCAACACAGCTTCCTGGGCCGAATTATCATTGCCGAGAGGTAAGATTTTCATGGTCTTTATGGTTTTGTTTCGTAGTTGTTACCTTTGCAATGCACTGATACTTCTCTGCCATAACTAATCTCTTTCTTTCAGGGTTCTCTGCTCGCCAAAATTCCTCCCCCAAAGAATGTTCTTGAAGTACTCATGATCAACTGTTAGTTTGAAATGCTTTGTTTTACAAACTTTTGGTAGAATTATAATATGAAGCAGCATATTTGATTAAGTTTCTGTTCAAATGCAGTTCCACATGGCATGATATATGGTTGTGGGGATTTAATATTTTCATCACATATGATATTCACCTTAGTCTTCGTACGCACATATCAAAGATACGGCACACGAAGGTAATGTATCTTGCATTCTCTATATCATTTTTTTCACAAGTTCCTTCATCTCATGCTTGTAAAGTTTCCAGGTTCATCAAGAATCTCGCTTGGCTTCTTGCAGTTGTCCAGAGCTTCTTGATTATAGCATCAAGGAAACATTACACAGTAGACGTTGTTGTTGCATGGTCAGTAAATAAGAATTGAATCCTAAAGATTCTTCCAACCATCCCTCTCAAGGATTGGACTGCTGATTCTTTCATATTCCTTTGCAGGTATACCGTGAACCTCGTGATGTTCTTCGTTGACAACAAACTCCCAGGTAAGTTTCCTCAAAGACAGATTTATTTTTGCACCGTTTTTTGTATTCTTCAAATATATTACAAACCGAGACTGCTATCGACCATTTCTGTTCCCTATTCGTTTCTGTATTGTTTCTGCGTCGTATCGATAATCCTGTTATTCACCTAAAAGATCAGACCATTACAATGCTAAAAGGAAGTATTTATAAACTAGTCGTGGTTCACGTATTGCCTGACCATTCTTTGTTTAGTGTTTCCTATTTTCTTGAAAGCATATAAACCCAAGATAGGTTTTGATCAATCTTGTGTTAAACTGAAGTAATAATGCTGAGATATTAAGATCATTTCTTAACATTGATATTTATAAACCAAATTGGTTTCAAGCTATTTGGTTGCCAAAACTCAAGCAACTAAAACCATGACTTTATGTTGCAGAAATGGCAGAGCGTTCTAGTGGACCTTCTCAAACGCCGTTACTTCCACTGAGTTCAAAGGACAATAAGGACGGAAAGAACAAGGGCAGGGACGATCATCAGAGACTTCCAAACGGGGGCAATGCAACAGATGAAGATTGATCTTCACTTCATGATTCGAGTCACAAATCTTGACTCTGAAAATCATCTACAGAATTCAAGTTGAACAACCAAGCCCAGGTACGGTTATAGTCGTAGACATAGTTAAAAACTCAACTAGCTGTGTGCATGTTTGATTTGTCTCCAGCCGCTATAGCACATTAGAATACAGGTTTTTGTTTATCGTTCAGTGTAGTTATACAATCCACAATTACATATAGAATCTTACTTATTCTTATGAGCTACAAGGTTACTATGCTTTCGACTTCTGATTCTGTTATTTCATTTCATCATCCCTTTGAAATAATGGGTTCTTATAGAATGACATAATTTGCCCAAATCAGCACACAAAAATGTTGGAACTTTCTTGACTAAATACCAAGATTGCCTTACAACTTTGAAAAATAACAGAGTTTTGTCCTCCCATGAGCTTTCTGTTTATAAACTGCCTTTAGACTAGGTTACATTGGAGGTTTGCCAGCACTTAGAAGCTGTCCGACCATTCCATTTACCTGAAATTAGAGTAAAACAAAAACATAAATGACGGTTTTATGAGAAGATAGAAGTTGTCTGTTTAGCCATAACCTAAAAAGCCTTACCTGCCAGTACTTGGAAACACAACGATCGATGCAACTATTCTCCCCCATGTTTAACTCAGATTCCTTGTACCTGTGAATCAGATTAAAGTCTCAACTATACAGACTCAAGCTCCATGAAATAGTAGAGGACGTTAAAAATAGACAATCCTTACCTTTTATCCACACATTTATTAAAGCATGTTTGAGCAAGCCTGCATTAACAATTCATGACTTATCAGGAGAGACGACATAAAAGTTTACCTTAATTGAGAAAAGAATCAAGATTTCATCACCAAGAACACCAAAGTTCAGGCAGGAAACGGCTTTCAGTGAATCAGAAGTCACAAATTGAAACTAACCACTATCTGAACAGATAAGAACGTATCTTATTCTCTACTAATTGGTAAGCTAACTAAGAAAAACAGAAGAAGAACATAAAAAACCCTAAACAAATATGGTCAAAACAACCTCAAGAAAAACCAAATTCCTATCAAAATTGAGTGCATCAATCTCTAATCACACAAGTTATAGCATATGAGGAAATCAAGGAATGAAATTGAACCATATGGATCTTGGATCAGTACCTGTTAAAGAGTTCCACTCGATATTCCATCTCTGTTTGTGCCATACTAAATGCCTGATCCAATCCAAGAACATCCAAGATGAGAAACTTAAGGGAATACCATACAAAGCTTTTCCAAATACAAAAGACAGCATTGAATTATCCAATGTTCTGTATAATAATCTGAAACTTTTTGTCGGCACAGGCAGCTAAAACTAAGCTATGTTGTCTAACTAAAGCAAAGATGAGAGCTTTACGGGATGTCAACAAGAAAAGACCACAAATCTCCAAATAGCGCTAAAATGAAGATCAAGGAATAACCGAACCTGTTCCTTATCAATGCCGGCGGGAATAGGATTGGACGCCATTGTTGACTACCTGAAACAAAATTTAGATACTTCCAATCAAAACTGTATAATTCAAGATTGAATTGACGAACAGAAAAACCCTACTTTCTGGGTTTGGGATCGAGGTATAGTTCTGAATGAGTAAAAACACAGGCTTCTCTACTTTTCTCACCGCACCCAAAATTTATTAGGGTTTAATAGACATAAATCGCCACATCATTCTCTAAAGGGGTATTAATGTAATTACGTTAAGCTCAAATACGTAAGGGTTAGTAATGTAATTTACGCTCAAATAAGTAAAGGTTAGTAATGTAATTAAGCTCTAAATATGTAAAGGGTAGTAATGTAAAAGACGCCGACATCCCCTTCCTCCTCGTGGCGCTTTTAGGGTTTTAGCACAAATTGCTATTGCAGGTACTCGCTTCTCCCATTTTCTCTCTAAAACCTCGATTCCAGTTAAGTCGTGAGATCTTTATTCGAAAATTTCTTTATATTCTAGTGACTTTAATCGAAGTTCATACTCTCGTTTTTGTTTTGTGGTAGATTTTGATTCGGATTGCATAGTAGCTGATATGGAGCACGGTTCGCTCACGGATAATAGCCATGCTTCGTTTTCTCTATCCGAAGAAGATCACACTCTAGCTAACGCTGTTCGCTTTGTCTTAAACCAAGAGTTAGTATCTTGTTTCGATTCCGTAGATGTTTTTGAATGCTTTTTACATGTATTTATGGTGGAATTTGTGTAATTCTGCAGCCCGAGAGTAACTGTTGCTGCTTACAGCATCCCTCATCCTTCCCTTCCCCGGGTTAATATCCGAGTCCAGACAACAGGTACCTTCTATTGACATTACCTCATCAGAATCATGTCCATCAAAAACAGAATGCGATTTCTGTTATGTTCTTGATAATTTTCTTAGAAATCGACACTAGTTCTTGTGTGTATTTGTGGTTTTTAGGCGATCCGGCAAGGGAGGTTTTGAAAGATGCATGTCAGGAACTCATGCTCATGAACAGACATGTGAGGAGCGTCTTTGATAAAGCAGTTGCAGAGTTTAAACAACAGAATCAAACCGATTCCATGAACATTGATTCCAAGTAGTTTTTTTTTTCCTCAAGATTCCAAGTAGTTTAGAGAAACAAATATGTGTAATTCACGCAAAAAAGGGCATAATTTTGCTCGAATTTATCATGAATCTAGATTTGTCTTCTCATCCTTGTATTTGCTAATATAATGTCGAATCAGATTCTAGCAAAATAGATGTTTTATAGCAAATCTACGCAGAGTACATAACTACTAAATAAAAGCGATAGATACAAAACTATAAAACTTAGAAGTAGTTTTTCCCAATGGTGTTCTTCTTAGAGAATGAAAAGTAGAAAATTAAGCAGCAACAGGAAGTTGAGGTGAGGCCTGATAATAATCTCAAAGCTGTGTTTTTTTTTCAATACTCAGCTTCTTGCTCATAATCAGCTTCCTCTTCGTACTCTCCTTCCTCATCAGCTGTGGCGTCTTGATACTGTTGATACTCAGACACCAGGTCGTTCATGTTGCTCTCAGCTTCTGTGAATTCCATCTCATCCATGCCTTCACCTGTGTACCAATGCAAGAAAGCTTTTCTCCTGAACATAGCAGTGAATTGCTCACTGACTCTCCTGAACATCTCTTGAATTGATGTTGAGTTGCCTATGAATGTTGAAGCCATCTTCAATCCAGTGGGGGGAATGTCACAGACGGTTGATTTGACATTGTTTGGGATCCATTCAACGAAGTAAGAGGAGTTCTTGTTTTGTACGTTCAGCATCTGTTCATCTACTTCTTTGGTGCTCATTTTACCACGGAACATAGCTGAAGCAGTGAGGTAGCGACCGTGTCTTGGGTCAGCAGCGCACATCATGTTCTTGGCATCCCACATTTGTTGGGTAAGCTCTGGGACAGTGAGGTTACGATACATCTGAGATCCCCGAGAGGTAAGTGGAGCAAATCCCACCATGAAGAAATGAAGGCGAGGGAAGGGAATCAGATTCACAGCTAATTTACGAAGGTCAGAGTTCAATTGACCAGGGAACCTAAGGCAGCAGGTGACACCAGACATGGTTGCAGAGATCAAGTGGTTCAGATCACCAACTGCACAAATCAATAGAACATATACATTTGAGTAAACCATGGATGACAACGAGAATAGAAAACATGATCGATGCTGATTAAAGAAGACAAGGACACTTACAACTCGGAGTGCTAAGCTTGAGCGTACGGAAGCAAATGTCATACAAGGCCTCGTTGTCAAGAACCATACACTCATCAGCATTTTCAACAAGCTGGTGAACTGATAGAGTAGCGTTGTAGGGCTCAACGACAGTGTCAGACACCTTGGGAGATGGGAACACAGAGAAAGTGAGCATCATGCGATCTGGGTACTCCTCTCTGATCTTTGATATCAACAAAGTTCCCATACCAGAACCAGTTCCTCCTCCTAAGGAATGACACACCTGAAAACCTGTAACCCGAATAGAGGAAAAGTGAGCAAAGAACCACAAATCATAACACCGCAAGCACCAAAATCAAAACAGCAAATAATCAGAATCTAAACTAAGAAGCTGCAAAACTCAAAACAATGAAATGAGATTATCAACCTAGCTTACGGATCCGCCAGAAACAAAAATCCCTAAGTTGAGAATCCGAACCAACTCAAAACAATAAACCCTAGGGAATAAGAATACCTTGCAGGCAGTCACAGTTCTCAGCCTCTTTGCGGACAACATCAAGGACAGAGTCAATGAGTTCAGCACCCTCGGTGTAGTGTCCTTTAGCCCAGTTATTTCCAGCGCCGGACTGGCCGAACACGAAGTTGTCAGGACGGAAGATCTGACCGTAGGGGCCAGATCTAACACTGTCCATAGTTCCAGGCTCCAAGTCCATGAGAACGGCGCGAGGAACATACCTTCCACAACTGGCCTCGTTGTAGTAAACATTTACCCTCTCAAGTTGCAGATCTGAATCCCCTTGATATCGCCCCGTCGGGTCGATACCATGCTCGGCACAGACCACTTCCCAGAACTTGGCACCGATTTGGTTGCCGCACTGTCCTCCTTGAATGTGTAGAATCTCACGCATCTTCGCTCACGGAGAAACCCTAAAGATTGGATCTAAACAAAGCGAGAAGGAGAGGGAGAGAGCTTTGAAAAAGTGGTATAGAGGATCTTTTAGGGATGAGAGAGTAAGAGAGAGGGACCATTTATACTGAAAAGGCAGTTTTAACGGCTAATATTTGGTAATTCAAAAACTAATCAACGGTGAAATTGCTGCCACGTATATCGAGGTGGCAACGGGTGGCAAATTCAAAAATAAATGGCTCGTGAAATATTTTTCTTTTATCTTTTTGAATTTCGGAAGCTGTTAGTGTGGGGTTTTTCATTGACAGCTGGAATCTACCAGGAGCAGTTACTAAAACGGCGCCGCACGTGCTTTGAGGGAGAAAAGCAGTTCCTAGCTGGCAATTGCACGTGAGGCCTCTAATGGGCCCATTTTGTATTCAAAATGGGCTTCACTTCGCCGTTTGATCAATCAATTTCTAACCATTTAACGGAGCGCTGTGCTCCAGCGAAAGCCTCAGACGGCACGCATGTTTGTTAATTCCGAAACGTCGTCGTTTGTCACCAGACGGTTCCTAATTGTATTTGCTTATTGGCAGTTGCATAGACCGGACCCGAACCAAATCGGGATCGGAATGTCAGATTCAAACTTGCTTGACGCTGAAATTGTTCACCGAAACTTTTCTTGAAGGTTCAAAATAAGAAGCTGAAGGTATCGGACTGAGTGAAAGGCCGTGGAAGAAGATGTCTGTGCAAGAGTACCTAGACAAGCACATGCTCTCTCGGAAAATCGAAGACGCCGTCAATGCCGCCGTTAGGGCTAAAACCTCAGATCCCGTTCTCTTCATCGTGCGTTTCCTCCTTACATCAAAGTGCAATTGTGCTCATCTTACTTCTGAATTTTTTATTCTGAACAAAAATATACGGAAAATTAGTAGGCTAACTCTTTGTTTTCGATCCTTTTCTCATCAAATATTACGGGGAAAATGCAGGCTAATCATATGAAGAAGGCTGTTTCCTCTGTGATTACGAAGGTCAAAGCACGACAGATCCTTGATAGCAGAGGAATTCCAACAGTTGAAGTGGATCTGCACACCAACAAAGGCGTTTTTCGAGCTTCTGTTCCCAGTGGTGATTCTTCTGGAACGTGAGTACTCTTCACATATCGTGTACCCTCGTTGGTTCTTTGATTTTAGAGTGGCGTGAGTTTTATTTGAATTTTACTGATGTGTGATCCTGATTTGTCTTTCGCCTTTTACACTGCTTGATAAACATTCTAAGCTGATAGACTTGACATGAGGAGTTTGGTTCTCTGATACCAGATATGAAGCTGTTGAAATACGTGATGGGGACAAAGGAATTTATTTCGGAAACAGTGTGGGTAAAGCTGTTAAGAACATAAATGAAAAGATTTCTGAGGCCTTGATTGGTATGGACCCAAAACTTCAGTCTCAAATCGACCAAGCTATGATAGATTTGGACAAAACTGAATTGAAGGTAAATGGAGAACTCTCTTGCTCTATGATGATAACAAAAATGGTGCTCATAAAAAAAAATCATGAATATTGTATACTTTCAGTCATTGTCCAGGCTAATTTATTTGATATAACTAACTTGCAGGGTGAACTTGGGGCTAATGCTATACTAGCTGTATCAATTGCTGCATGCAAGGCTGGAGCTGCTGAGAAGGAGGCATGATTATCTTCACAACCTTTTTTCATAACATTTTCTTGCACTTCAGCGTACTGTACATTCTAATTTATGGTTAGGAGATCCTGATTTAAGCTGTATATTAGGTCCCTCTATGCAAGCACCTTTCTGATCTTTCTGGTAGAGCAAACATGGTGTTGCCTGTACCTGCCTTCACTGTTTTGAGTGGCGGGAAGCATGCCTCAAATACTTTTGCCATTCAGGTTCATAATTAGTTTCACTATTGATGTTTCTGTTGTACCTCTTTCTGTCTTTAGTCATGCTCTTCAATTCTCCTTGAAAACTTTTGGTTTTCAATTCGTTTACATAAGTAATGACTGTTTTCTCGCACATATTATTAGGAAATTATGATTCTCCCAATTGGAGCAGTTAGGTTTGAGGAGGCTCTTCAAATGGGATCTGAGACGTATCATCATTTAAAGGTCATTTTTTAAAAGATATGAATATCTGGAAGCAACTTCTCTATCTGCATCTGAAACTTCGCATATAAAGGTGATATATGATCCACTGCTGTTTATGGCAGGCTGTCATTGCAGAAAAGAATGATGGGTTGGGGTGTAATGTTGGTGAAGATGGTGGCCTCGCTCCAGATATTTCCAAGTACATATAGTTTCCCTCTCTGATGCCTAATTTTCTTGCATCTGTAGATTGTAAAAGTGAAAAGCCATGTTACTGTTTCCTGGCTTAGACCCTTATATTCGTAATTGCTATGTATGCAGCCTCAAGGAAGGATTGGAGCTCGTAAAAGAAGCTATTAGCCGAACAGGGCACGGTGACAAGATAAAGATAGCAATTGATGTTGCAGCCACTAATTTTTGTATAGGTAATATTCTTCTTCGTGGCAATCTGATTTTGTGCAGCTAGTTTTTAGTCATGGACAGTCTCTGTTTGGTTCTAGGCATTTTCTTTCACAATTGGCTGGTGACACGGACAAGATCTTAAACCGTCAAATATGTAACCTTTGGATGTCATGCTTTTACAAACTTTTCACTATGTTTTTCTAAGCATGCGTTTTTTTACCTGGTGAACTATATTCTCTTGAGCAGGTACTAAGTTTGATCTAGATATCAAATCTCCAAATAAAGCTGGTCAAAATTTCAAGTCAGCGGATGACATGATAGACATGTACAAAGAACTTTGTGCAGGTATGTTTGTGCCCGTCTGCTTTGTCTAATTTATTTCTCTGGCAGTCTTCTGACGACCGTGTTCTCTGTTTTGTCTCCTCGTGGGTTAGAGTATCCAATTGTGTCTATAGAAGACCCTTTTGACAAGGAGGATTGGGAACACACCAAATATTTTTCCAGTCTTGGAATATGTCAGGTCCCACTCGTTTTCCCTTGTATATTACGGTTCAACTAGGATGTGCTTTGTTTGACGGCATTAGAGCAAACTAGACCGACCATGCCATATAGTTTTAAAAAAGGGACTTACTATCAAGTTGTACAATCGTTTCCTTCATCTGATTCCTTAGTATCATACCTTTGCAGGTGGTAGGTGATGATCTATTGATGTCAAATTCAAAACGTGTTGAGCGTGCAATACAAGAGTCTGCTTGTAATGCCCTTCTTCTCAAGGTACTAACTTGCCTATGACATTATATATATATGTGCCTAAGCATGAGAGGCTTAATGTATTGGGAAACAGGTGAATCAGATTGGTACAGTAACAGAAGCCATTGAAGTTGTGAAACTAGCAAGGGATGCCCAATGGGGTGTAGTTACATCTCATAGATGTGGAGAAACAGAGGACTCTTTCATTGCTGACTTATCCGTAGGTTTAGCTACAGGTGTGATCAAAGCTGGTGCTCCTTGCAGAGGAGAACGTATTATGAAGTACAACCAGGTATGAAACTCTTTCCAAAACTGTTGAATTGGTCTCTAAGAACTCCCAATTCATGTGTAATGCTCTTGGTTAAAGTCTTTTATAAAAGGAGTAACCGTAAATCTTACCTGTAGTTGCTTCGGATCGAGGAAGAGCTCGGGGATCAAGCTTTGTATGCTGGAGAAGACTGGAAGCAAACTCTATAATCAATCCCTTATGTTACATGTATGTTAACATTTATCTTCTTACTCCCATCTCTTGTGTGTCTGCTTTCTAACGCAAAACAGTGTTCTGTCGTGAAAGTTGCAAATTTTTGTTTACGAAAAAGAGAAGTAATCAACAGAGAATTTTAAATCCGACGATCTTATATGAACGTTTCAGCACATAATAAATTCAGAAAACAGCAGAAACAGTCATACATATCGATGGAAAACAAAGCAAAGAGAAGAAAATATTCATCATATCCTAGAGAATACTTAGAAGTTAAATGGCCAGAATGCGTTAAGGTTTCGTATCTTCTTCTTCTTCAATCTTGGGTGCCAAATAGTATCGAATGTAACCCATCTCCGCTACCTTATACTCCACCACCACTGGTAACTCCGATGACAAGCTTATTGTAACAGATGAAGACAATGGAGTTGCCTTAGTAAACGAGTTCATGTACCTTAAGGCGAATGACAGCGATACAGGCTCATGCATCTCTATCTCAATTGCATCTTCCGGCTGCAAACATAGGCCAAAAAGTAAGCTAAATGTCCGAGCAACTAAGCTACTTAATTACATTGGACAGATGAGTAAGAAGACTTACTTTGTCTACAGTTGTATTCTGTCTGAGTACGATGTTAGCTGTCCCGATGTCACCTGCCGTTGAAAACTTCACCCCTTCTTTTGTCACGGAGATCACAACTGTAGAGAGCAGAAAAGGCAGAGTCATGTATCTATACATCTTACAATATCAAGTATGAATTCTGTAGGCCAACTACTAGCAGAAACAACGCCAAGGTGTTAGAGAATATTACCTGTGTCACCAATGGTACTGAGATCTTTGCATATCCTAGAAAACTCAGCAGACGGCATTTTCACAATTGAGTGGTACTCGGCTTCAGGTATTCCTAGATGTTCGCTGTCTATATCCATCAGCTTCATCTCGAAATCTGCAATCTTGTCTTGCGCTGCCGGATCAATGCATCAAATCAGTAAGTATATCCACGCTTAACAAGTCTACATCGAGATAAACTCCTCCTATTATCACTATATGAAAAGATTCAATGTACTTTTACGCTATATGTTCAGAAAAGGGGCTCGGCTTAATCAATCTCATGAATCTACATATAGTGTCTCGCGGATGAAATTTACAGAATCAAACGGCCAGTCAATGAACAACGAAACAGATACATAATATACCTAAAGAAATCAGGAACCCTAATCGACGAAGGGAACTTACTGGGGCTCTCGAACATGAAGGTAACTGTGTCGCTGCCGTCATCGGCTTTGATGGTGATGATGTCGTCATTTCCGGCACATTTGAGCATCTTGGACATGTTACCGAGATTCATCCCCATGGACAAGTTCCTATCGCACCGATAGTGCTCGAATCCTTCGGCTCTCAGCAGCAGTGACACAAGCGCTACGTGACTGGAGTCCATAGCCTGGAGCGAGAACCCTGTACTCGAACAGTCGAAATTGGCATCGTTCACCAGATCTTTGACAGCTTCTAGAACCTTCTTCAGCAGAGAACCTTGAACTAGCCGAAGCTCTAACATCTTTTATCCAGAGATCTAACGAATCGATTAGGGTTTTGCCTCTTGAATTTGAGAGGAAAAACAAACCAGCAAATGTTTAGGGAAAACACCTGCCCGCGATAATCGATTTTATAGGAGTTGCATTTTTGGCGGTATTTAGCCAATTTAGGGCATTTGGTTCCCGCCTCGGGTTTGTGGCTGAATTATTCCCTACATGAGACCGTATATTTATTTCGGTACACAATACTTAATGTATGGACTTAAAATGGGCCTAGACATTTCCGGCCTATGAGTCGCGGACACTATAAATACCCGAATCCCTGCAAGTCTTGTTTCGGTGACAAACCTTACATTTATTCAAATTTCTGTTTACACTAATGTCAATTTCCTGTTTTATGTTCAAATTGATCAGGTGTGATAACAATTAATACTCACCAGATAATAGCTGCTAGGAAATGTACAGCGACTTACCACGTTGAGGCTAACAGATGAGTATATTTACATTGATGAAACTGAACAAATGCTACAATAGTTTAAGCAACTTATCACTCGTGCTTTGTCTGAAACTCTAACAATGAGACAAACACAGAGGTTTGGTTTGAGTTATGACCATTATAGGAGAAAAACCACCAAATTTACATCACTGTAATCTAGTGTACTTGGAGCAGCCATTGATATAGGAATACTTAATCAAAGATTCAACTCAGAGCTTACTAGATTGTCTCCCGAACAAAGAATGACGACCTTCTGCTATAATCTCTCCGGTCATCTTGTTTCTGACTACAACAATTGTCCCTTTGTAACCTCCTTTATCTCCTAGTACTCTAGAAGTTATCTCCAGCTCCTCCTGCAGTTGTATACTTTAAAGATGAGCTATCTCTCTTTGTATGGGTTTCAGAAACTTATGTGATTGAAACCTATGTAGACTTACACCAAGCTTTGCTTTTGATATGAATGCAATAGACATGTCTACTGAAACACTCATAGGTAGACCTTCGCCTTGTACAAGTGCCCCACCAACCTCATCCACAAGATTTGCGATTGCACCATTCGCTAAATTCCCATCTCTGTCCTGCCATTAGCAAACGAAGGGAACAACAAAGGATCACTTGTAAACAAAACTAAACCAGTGGCTCAATGGAGTAACCAATTTGGATCACATTTCAGCAATTCATCTTCAAACATCACACTTGTACCATTTTTTCATGTTTGATCATTCATTAAACCCTAATTAATTATCCATATAAAAAGCTTACTATATCCTATTCCTATCAGGATCATGTCAACGCGAGGACTCCGACAAACAACTTATCGAATCTGCTCTTCAGAAATTGAATAGTTTCTAATAATGATTTTAGGTTGAATCTTAAGCCACGGAAACTCAAGGAGGGGAAATAGGATTCAGGAATTTATGTACCGTTAAACGAAGAGGAACCTTGAAAGTACAGGAGATGAAGCCAGGGTCAACGCGATTGACTCGAATTCCTCTCAAGGAGAAATGCTCGTAGAAGCTCCTTCCGTCCCCTACTGAATCCACTCGCAGCTCCTCACTGTCGTCAATTTCTGCGCTCAGTTGCAAATATTCTCGAATTTTCTCCATCGTCGTTGTTTCCTTCGTTCCTTTCTCTCAATTGAAAAATAGGGATAACGCTAATTAGATCATTGTTTCATTTTGAGAGATTGATTTTGCCACAGAACAGAGAATAACGCGCGGATACTGCGAGTAAAATTGTTTTCCACCATTAACCAAAAGACACGTGTACATATGAGTTATTAATAATTATCTCAATACTCAGTAAGATAGGCCCAATAAACACATAATTGAGGCCCATTTTTATAATCTCTAATTATCAACAGAGAAAACATCAAACTAGATTTAAAAAATCAGTAAAACAAAAATAATTATTACTATATTAATCATCAAAAATAATATAATTAAATACGATCGATAACAATATAAGTTTAACTAATAAAATGTAATTCCAGATTAAGGAAGCAATACACACACAAGTGAGACCTATACATCTCTCAGGAAAACTTTTGTATAGAAACATACATCTGTAAAAAGTAAATCCAACTCAAACATAAAATTCCTATCTACAAAAGATCTCATTACATTTACCATTGTTTCCACAACTGAAACGGTTTTGTCTTGATGAGCTTCGTTTTCTTTTTACACTTTGATTAGCATCTGTAAAAGTCAACTCTGCTTGTTTTCTTGATGAGCCATTCATCCATCCTTTTGATTGTTGTTAAGTTCTTCATTCGTTGGATCAAGAGAGAGTCTATGGTCTTCTGTTTTAGTCTTATCATTGATTGTTACTTCAGATTCCTGAGTTTCAAGATCAATGTTAAGCAAAAGAAAGAATGAAACTTTTAGTTAATTGAATACAGAGAGATATAACGTTTCACATGCATACCTCTTGCTTCTCCTGAATTGTTTCTGTGGAATTTGAGGTACTAGCTTCTTCTGTAGCTTCCACAGTTACCCTAGACTGTTCCTGAGATAGAGAAGACAGAATCAACCGTCAAACAAAGTTCATGTATTTGAATGCATACAGGAGATGTATTTTGTTTACAGGATTGAAATTTACCTCAGATTGTTCAGTGTTTCTATCACCGTTTAATTGATTCTGAGATGAATCCAGAGGTTGATGTACATTTTGTGGCTGATTATCAGATGTATGCTCCAGATCTACAGAATGAGTTTGGTCTAGAGGTAACATGTCTGGTAACACTGATCTTGGAGAAGTACCAGACTCTTCTGAAGTGCCAGTATTAATGGCAGAAGCTTCAGCTTCCGCAAGTTCTGGAATTTCTTCTAAGGTTTGGCCTGCGTCGTTTCTCTCACATTGTTCTTCAGATTCTTGATCAGTCCTCTCAGATGGCTCAGGTTCATCAGATTCATAACTTATCTTTATCACTTCAGGTGAGTTCTGTGGATTTTTCGTTGACTCCTGACAATAAAAAAGCAAAAGGTTATGTTCCAAGCCTTAAACACTTTGAGGAAAAACTAAGCAAGTTCCATGAATCCAGAAAAACATGAACTTACCTCTACACTTGCAGAGGAACCTTCATCATGGTGAGGAACCATAGGCTCTTGTTCTCTGTTTGGGGTTTGCTGCAGAAATTCTCTGGGTTTCAATCTCTCATGTTCAGAAGATTCAGCGTTGACAGCATCGTTTTGTGGAGAAATTAAAGAACCTGTATCATCATGGTCTTGATCAATTTTCTCCAGCGTTTCTGATTCTGCAATTCTATGCACAAACCCCTTCGGTTTCATTTCAGATTCGTCAGAATCAAAAACCATTTCCTTTCCCATATCTAATTCGTTAATAAACCGAGATTTCTCCTCATCAGAAGAATCATTCCCATCAACTGTAGTCGGAGGTGATCCAAGTTCAGAAACCTCAACTTGAAGATCAGAATCAGCAGAATGTGACACCAAATGACATTTTCTTGTGCTGTAACCGAAATGCTCCATGTATCTTTGTCTTTCGGCTGCTAATGAACTTGAACCACTACTCTTAGGAACTAAACCCACAAGAGAGTTTCCAACATGATCACCATTTCGTTTCCAAGAACTTCTGGAAACGTTTGCTTGGTCTGAAACATTGCAATCCTTCTCTCTTTCTCGCGGAGAAAGCGTTGAATCACTATCATCATTTCTGATGGAATCCGTCTCTATACGAACCTCCCCTGCTTCCACATCATCTCCTTCTGCCCTTTTAACATCTTTTTCTTTCATTATAGGTTGTTGCTCAGCAACCAATTGATCGCTGCCATCTACATCAGCTATAAAAAATGTTAAAGAAAGCTATAAAAATGTTAAAGAAAGCTCTCATGGCGGAAAGAGGGAACATATATACCTTGTTGTAGCCTATGTCTACCATCAACTGTCTTTCTCCATGAGTCCTGTTGAGCATCTGATGGAAAAACTCCATGACGAAAGCTCTCATGGCGGCTAAAAGAGATATCTTTTCGATTAGCCTCTGCAAACTCTTGCTGAAAATTATCCCATGTCAGGTTAGGCTTCTCTTCTTGTGGATCATATGGAAGATCAAATGGGTTTCTTGTTGGTAATAACACAGAAGGTGCAGATGTAGGGATCAAAAGTCCATCAATTTCATAGTTTTCTTGCTCATCCAAACCATAATAATTCCGTCCAACACAAATCCGAGGAACTGCCATATCCATCAGGCTTCTCTCAGCTGCTAATAGGAATAATCTCCTCGCTCTTCTTCTAGAAACCAAATTCTCTAGCCTCTTGTTACGTTCAATCTCAGAAGTCCCAAGATTTATCAAATTCTTCTGATCATCTTCAGTCCACGCTACGACCTTATCTCTATTTTCAGCAATTTCCTTTTCTTCTTCTTCTTCTGATGAAGATGAACATTCTATTTCAGTTTCACCACCACTTGTTAGCCTCTCCAATGGATCCAACGCACCATTTTCTTTCTTATCAAGGTTAGACTCAAAGGAACTTTCGTCTCCTACAAGCAACGTCCTGTCTCTCTTGAAATCGAGATCTCGAGTGCTTGTGTCAGGGAATTCCCCATAAAGAGTTGTTAGAATAACCTTTCCTCTCTCATCTTCGCTAGCCTGAGATGACTCCCAATCTTTTCCAACTTCCTCAACTTTTCTTCTGGCATTTCGTCGAACACTTCGTTGATGTCTTAACTCAGCCTTTTGTGCTTTACTCTCACGCGAAACAGATCCATTTCCGGATAATCCACCATCTCTTTTACTTTCCTCTGTTGGATTTTTACCGATCTTTGAACTTAAATGATACCGGATATAAAACACAACAGAAGCTACCAACGGTGAAGACCAGAGCATGAAAAAGAACAGCGAAGAAAGAAAAGTATACAAAAGGATAATAAACGACGAAACACCAAAACCAACTGGATATTTCCTCACGTATCTGAAAGTAGTACTCGTTGAAACTTTAAGAATTTTCCAGACGATAATTCCAACATCTTTAGCATCAATTCCCATCGTTTCTTAACCAAAAACTCAAAATCGTTACAAATGATCAAAACTGGATTTTTTTTCTATTTAGCCAATGAATTGAAGGAAAATAGGATTAAAGAAAGAAGCAAGATGACGATCAATAAGAGAGGTCAATCTTACCTTTGAAACGATGACCAGTCAAATAAAGTAATTCGATTTTTGGAGGGATGTTTTATCAAATTTAGAAATTTTCCCTTTTTTTTAATTTCTTTTATAAGTTTATAACACAGTTTGGGTGTGGGAGGGAGGGAATAATTTTTGTACGGAATCGTGCGGGGGCGACAAAATCGGTAACGAGACAGTTAGTTGCTTACATGTTTTCAAAGATTCTCTATATTTCCTTCTATTTTCAAATTGACCCCGTAATTTCTCATTTGTTGCATTTATGCCCGATTTCTATATTTGGGCTTTAAGCCCAACAATTCCTAGAAGGCTAGAATAGTCAAATATAATTGGATATAGATAACGTTTATTTAACAAACACATACGTCAATTACTTGTTACCTTAGTTTTCCAATCACGAAAAAATCTTTTCTTCGTTTATGATTTATTCGTTTGCTTAATTTACTAAGGTTTGAAGATAATTATCATTTAATAATTAATTTATATATTTTTTCTAAGGAATATGGAGACTTTGATCAACTATTGCTTAATTGAGACAAGTCCAAATAAGTCTGTGAACGTGGGATTAAAATATGTGAGACGGCACGATGTTTCATTTGAGGAATCCTGAACGTTGTGATGTTTCTTTATTTGACTGCCGACACCTTTGAAGCAAACGGTATGTATGTTATCTCTGAAGTATCAAAACGGCCCGTAGTTTGGTGGTCGGCCAGTCTCTCTGTCGTCTTCATTCTGGAATTGAGAGATGAGCGTCGCTTGTCGTGTCGTTTGGACTTCGACAGAGACGAGAGGCTCACCGTTCGGCTCGAATAATACAACCCTTGCTTTGTTTTCTTGAGGAAAAACCCTAATTTCTCAAAAATGGCGGGCTGTGAATCTGAGATCTATCATGAGCGGCAACGATTGCAATTTTGCCTTTTGCACTCCCTAAACAATCTATTTCAGGTAATCTATCTTCTTTTTCAATTTTATCATCATCGTGCGAATAACTCACTGATTTCAATTTTAGCGCTTGAGGTTTGATGTTGCCCTGATTTGACCTAGGATAAAGACGCATTCACGCGGGAAAGCTTGAACTCAATCGCGGAGAAGCTCGTGGCAGATGATCCGGCCAAAGAAACGTGGACACCTCTCTCATTGCTGCTTAAACCTCATCACAATACACTCACCGGCAACTACGACGTAAACGTGATGATTGCAGCTCTAGAAGGGAAAGACAAGAATGTAGTTTGGCATGATAAGCGAACTGGAGCATCTTCAATTGATCTCAATACAGATACTCTAATGGGTATAGTGTTAAATGTCACGGTCAGGCGATATGGGGGGCTTTGGAAAGGCAGGCATTGGGTTGTTATGAGAAAAATCAATGGAGTCTGGTACAACTTGGACAGTGATCTCATTGTGCCACAACAACTCAATAACGAAGATGAAGTTAGAGCTTTCTTGGATCAAAATCTGAATTCCGGTGGAGAGATTTTACTAGTTAACAATACTTAAACATCAACTCGTGAGTTTCACTTTCTTACATATATCTGTATATCATCGAATACTCGTCTTGTAGTTTTAGTTCCATGGAATTGACCACGTTCTTGAATATTCAGTTCATTTGCTCTGCTAGTGATTATCGTTACTGATGATCTTCGTATGTCAAAGTAACATATCTTTGGGGTCTAAAAATATATTGTCACGGTCAGACGATATGGCGGGCTCTGGAAAGGCAGGCATTGGGTTGTTATGAGAAAAATCAATGGAGTTTGGTACAACTTGGATAGTGATCTCATTGTGCCACATCAATTCAATAACGAAGATGAAGTTAGAGCTTTCTTGGACCAAAATCTGACTTCTGGTGGAGAGATTTTGCTAGTTAACAATACTTAAACAGCAACTCGTGAGTTTCACTTTCTTACATATATCTGTACATCATCGAATACTCTTCTTGTAGTGTTAGTTCCAATGAATTGATCACGTGCTTGATTATTCAGTTAATTTGCTTATTTTTGGGGCCTAAGAGTATATTGGTTTGGTTAACACCTACCATTAATCACTGACTAATCAATCATTAATGGATTATTGTTATGTTCTTAATGGACTGTTTCACATGTGAGAGATAAGCATCCAGAGTATGATGTTTTATGTATGCCATGACATTGCCTAGTGGTTAGTAGTTGCTTTATGATATTCTTGTGACCTCGTTTTTCTTCTCTCTTTTTATCTCTTCTTTCTTTTGTAGCCTCAAGACTCAAGGAAGGTATCTACGACTAATCAAAGTAAGTCTATCTGAGCCTCTCCAGGAGTCAAAAGAATTTATTCACATTTCTTTTGTGCACACACACATGAATGTTCATCAAGATTAACCATACCGAAAGGTTGTTAGATAGAAAGAACCTTTTGATTCACTTAAACAAAGGGTTTTATTCTCTATGTGGACCATCCTATACTTACTTTTCCTAATGGAAATGTAGAAAAATTAAACAAAGTCTCTTTTTTTCCCCTCTTGGGCTAGCTTTCTTTACCAAATTTCGGCGCTAGAGTTTTTCGTATCTTTATATCTCTTGTTTATTATCTTTAAATAAGTTTGAACCTACCTTTTTTATTTGTATAATGCTCTATAATGTCTCGAGTAATCATGGCTTTAAGTGTAATGATGTCATTATTGATTGATTATTATTAATCATGGCTTTTCGGGTCTTTACCTATAACTATATCAGTTCCTTTATATAGTATCCTTCAATCTCCTGAAGTTTGTTATCACAAACCGTTCTCACTCTTCCTTGATATGTCAGCTACAGGAACACAGCGGTTAAATGCAAACACTAGACCAGTTCAGAGAGGTGCTTCTGTTTCTTCTGGTAAGCAAAACTCTGTGAAGGGATCATATGGTAAGAACTTAGGATGCACAACGAGCTGTGGATTGAGGCTGCCGAGGAAAACAGAAGTCACGGCAGCTAGACTGATCAAGCATATCGGCTGTAAATTCGTTAAGGGGCTGCGTCTGGTGGCGTTGAGGAAGAAGAAGAGAACTCCACCAATGAAGAGTTCTTCTTCAGGTAGATCTCAGCCGTCGATCATCTCTGTCGTCAATGATAACCATAGATCAGAGGCGATAGAGGACTGCATACAGTTTATCAACTCATCATCCTCTTTCACAAGATCAAGTTCTGTCAGCGGCCGTACATCCTAAGTTTTCTTCCACATTTGTATCTTTAGATGTACATGTATGTGTTCTTGCGGTGGCTTGTAAAGGCCACGTGGACACAATGGCCGGACCTTGGTCGACGTGTGCTTACTCAATTATTTGTTTACTTGAAAGTGTGATAAATATAGGGGAGAAAAATGGAAAGTGTAGATTTTTTTTGTTTATGTACAAGATTACAAGAATAACTTTTATATTTTCCATCTACTTATGCGTGTATTTCCCCTATATGAACAATGAGAAATCCCTAGTTTTCCGGCAAAAAAGGAATATTCCGGCAAGATGTAATTCTCTGCCTATAATCAGAGATTGGCGTGAGTTAAAGGCACTTGCAGGCCGCTGATAGATCGAATCAATTCCTCGAATAGGTCAATCTATAATCTTCTCTCCGGTTGAAAATAAGTTCCAAACGACGGTTCCGACAAGGTAAAGACCTACGGAGATCGTGAAGACGTCATCCCAAGAACCTGAGGCATTTTCTGTCAATGTTAATTTCACTGAATCCAAAATCCAAACTTTGAAGAGTTTTAGTAAGATTAATTGATCAAGGTTGTGATTCCGGCACAGTTAAGTAAATCCTCACCGTGTTGTAGGATATGACCAGTTGCGGCGGTGCCAAGAACTCCGGCAAGTACTCCAGCGGTGTTTGACAAACCAAGTAACACACCCTAACCAGAACAACATCAAGGGCTAATACTTTCATTTTTTGCTTTCAGAGTCATGATTGGTTTAAGACTAACTGATTCACACTTACAGAGTATCTTGGGGCGATATCTTGATGGTTAGAGTATAGACCAGACTGCGAGAATGCATCAGTCCCCTGTTTCAGAGCCCAGCTTTTTATGATCTTAGATAATAAAAAGGTTTCAGTTTTTTTTTAAATCTAACTCATATGGAGCAAAACAAACCTGGCTACAAGCCATGCACAAAACGGCCATTGCAGGAGAATCAATGTGTTTCAGCTGTGTTAGGAAGAACGCAGGTCCAAGAAACCCGATTGTTTGCATTATCTGAATTAAAGGATTAAAATATGTTGAATGAGATTATGTTACTAGATTGCAATGAAATGTACTGTAGAGGAAATATACAGGTACCTTGCGGACAGTTGTGACAGATAAACCTCGGCTGACAAGTGTATCAGCAATCCATCCTCCAGCATTTGCAGAAATCGCCATTGTCAACCATGGAAATACTGAGAGAAGCCCTGATTCCATTAGGTTGAACTTCAGTACCTGCAGTGTAATGTCCAAGAGACTAATAAACAAACATGGAAAAAAAATTCAAGGTAATTATCAGAAGAGAAAGGTTAAGAGAACTAACTTGATGGTAATAGGTGGGCATCCAGGTTAAGAGAATGAATGTTCCCCAATTGTGACAAAAGTGGCAGCCGATGAGAGCCCACACTGGCGGTTTCGACAATATGAGCCTCCATGGGATAGACTTCACAGGCTCTTTGGAGGCACAGTTGTCTGCAATAAGCTTTCTTTCCGCAGGGAGCAATGTAATATCTTCAACTGGTGAACTCTCTGCCTGTAAGTGTAACACAAACACTCATGACCTTAAGGGGCCCATTAATGGTCATTGATTAGATTCTAAAAGTAGTTAAAGCAGTAGAAAACTCTAACCTTAGTTAGCCAGAGGGTCAACCATACGGTTCCAAGAGACCCAAAAGAGTAAAACACAGAGGGCCATCCAAATTGATGAATCAAGAACGGTGAAAAGGCTAAACCAATGACTGATCCAAGGTACATTCCACTGTAAACAAGTGCAAGTGACCGGCTTCTCTCTTGCACAGGCACCCACTTTGACAGTATATTGTTCATTGCAGGCATTGCAACACCCTAAGATTACATAGAGATTAGGAAAAAGATTACTCCTCCTTATATGCCTACAAGAATACACAATCCAGAGTCATCTAGCATATAATGGAAATAACATACCTCACCAACTCCCATGAAAGCTCGAACAACAAGCAAGTACGGGAGACCGAGTTTAGCAGCTATAGGAGTGAGAATGGTGGCGATTGACCACCACATGACGCCAAATCCCAGAACCCTTTTCCCGCCTACAGTGTCTGCCCATATCCCACCAGCTATCTGTTACATGAACCAACCACATGATTAGGTACAGACTAGACGAAGATCCCCTCATGGATGAAAGAAAATCCCTACCTGAGTGAGAAGGTAACCCCAGAAGAAGGAAGACTGTATCAAACCAACTGTTGCGGGATTCCAGCCATACTCAGCCGACATCGGAAGAATTGCTATGCTCATATTCACCTGCAAAGCATCATCTGTCCAAAATTGATAACTCCAATTCCAAGCTGAGCAATTCCAATTCCGTAATAATTTATCAAATTACTCTGTCCATATTGCAGAGAAGGAAAGCTGAAAAACAAAGAAGCACTATGATCCATCGCTTCGGAAACTCCTCCCACCATGGGACCGAGCTAGACAGATTAGAAACGACGCTGTTCCTATCCGCTCTCTCCGAAACACTGTACATCTCCGAGTAAACATTCCCACTCTCTCGCTTGTCAGAGCTCCGAACCAATACCCGGAACACCCCCGATCTTTTCCGCGGGTAGATCCATACCCGTAATTTCGGAGGCGAACGGAGATTCCGACGAATACAAGAAGAAGCGTCAGGTGGACGATAAGAAGTGTATAGAGAGTGGAGATTCGGAGAGCAAAGAAGAGCTCTCGCGTTCATGACGAAGTCACAGATTATTTTCTTCTCACTCTTCCTCCGCCGCTTCTGATCTTCTTGAAGAGAGAGAAACTGATTTGTTTAAAGGCCGTGGCTGACGTGAAGACACGTGCCAATCAACTACAGGTTACGGAAAATATCATAATCTAACGGGAAGTAACCGTTAACGAATAATTTGGGCTCGTTACTAATATGAGCTTTAACATAAAGCCCATGTCAGGCCCAAATAAATAATTAAAAAATAATGATCGGCATTATGTGAAATAAAAGCATGATTCAAAGGTGGAATCAAATCCCCCACTGATTGCGTTAACGAATAAATATAGAGTTAATTTAACAAAAGCGATGCTGTGGATAATCTTTTTAAAATCCCAAATTGATAAAACTTTAATTGAGCCATACATTATACATATCATATCATATGACAAAGACCGAGACCATCCAAAACAATGATAAGCCATTACATTGTCGGTTCATAACACACAAAAAAAGGAGACATGACTCATTGTCTGATTTTGGTTAAAAGAAAACCAATTATCCGACGACGTTTTGACCATTCATTATTTACTTTTAAGAGCCAAGAAACCTACCAAGTGAATGTGAGTAATAAATCTCTGCTTTTATTTTTTTTAAATTGTCGACAACTATTTATGATTCAGTCCTATAATTTTATGATTTTATGAAAAGAAGAATAATTGAAAGAGTAATTATTTCTATATAGATTGTAAGATTGTGGTTAGTGATGAATGATGTCCCATGTTGTCTACCATTAAACTAACTCGTCATTATGTCTCATAAATCAATTCCTTTTGCATGCGTTCGATCTCTATCCATTAAATTATATGCGACTAATCATATCGCCTGCCCATTTATATGATTTTAATTTAAAAAAGAAAACACTATTCTTAACTTACTTTTGAGTTTTTTTATATATGATGAATTCGACCGTTATTTCAACCGCGTAATTACCATTAGACATAAACGCAAGCTTTGAAGAAGTAATTAATGATAAAGGAAAGCAATGGAGAAGATGGTGTAATTAAGGAATGGGACCCATTTACAGAAACAAAAGTAGTCATCACTTCATCCTCACGTGCCCCCACTCCTTCAATTATTCATTCACCTTTCAATCATTCATCGCTACTCCTCTTTAATTTTACTTTTCATTATAATAATATATACAATGTTAATAAATAATTAATGTATGCACCCAAATTATAATTCCTTAACTTGGTTACATATTAAAAAATATAGGGGAATTTTTAAAAATATCATAATTTAAACATTTTTTGCAAAAATACCCAAAAATATTAGTGGTATACCCACACACATTAATCTAAATTTGCAAAAGTTTTGAAAATTATGACATTTTAGACAATTTCTCAAAAAAATATCCAATATATTACAATGTCTTAACAATTCTTTTAAAGTTAGACATAAGTAAATGTCAATTTTGTTATTTTCATAAAGTGAAATTACTAAATCTATATACCAAAGATTTAGGAAAAAAAATGACGATTGGTTAACAGTTCTAATTGCAAAATTAATATCTTCTTCCTTTTGCTTTGCTGAAAGCGAAAACATAACCTACATTTTTGTCATGTTATATATAAAATATAAAAGCCTACAATTAAGCCGACACATTTATATATATAAAAAGATCATTAATGTAACGTATATAATTACTTATTAGTGATCATATGGATACATTCATGGATACGGTGATGAAGTAGAGTAGGCATACATGTATGTAGTGAGGAGGCATGTGCACGTGTTCCCCTGTCTACATCCACATCCCAAGCAACAAATTTTATGTTTATGTAACCAATTTTTATTTCATTTTTATAAATTAATTAACCAATTTACTATTCTTATATTTTGTAGCCTTGGATTCCTCTCCATATACACAGTTTCGAGTCTGACTTGTGTCCGTTTATTAACTTAATAATATTATGTCAAACACGTCGGCAAAAATTTAGTGAATACAGAGTAAAATAGTTAAATATATAAAAATAAAAATAAAAAGCATTTTGACAGAGAAAGAGTAGATTCAGTTAAAACAATTTACACACTGATTCATATGCACACACGAACCAATGTCTTGTATGATTCGTAACATACAAGATTTTTCGAAAATAATAAAACTATATAATAAAATTAAAGAGGGAGACAAATATTCT
>ASZG01036176.1:0-72403 GCA_000411095.1 Aethionema arabicum
AACTTCTTCCCCTTCATCGGAACCCTAAAATGGCTCCGTCAAGGCTTAGGAGGTCTCGATTCCTATCTCCGATCTGTTCACCGCCGTCTTGGCCCCATCATCACCCTTCGTATCGGTTCCAGTCCATCAATCTTCGTCGCTGATTCTTCTCTTGCTCACCAAGCTCTGATCCTAAACGGTGCTGTCTTCGCAGATCGCCCGCCTCCGGCTGCTATCAGCAAGATTTCTACCTGCAATCAACATAATATTAGTTCGGGGGCGTATGGACCTACCTGGCGACTTCTCCGCCGTAATCTCACATCTGAGATTCTACATCCTTCTCGTCTTAGATCTTATTCCCACGCTCGTCGCTGGGTACTCCAGATCCTGTTTGATCGATTCAGTAGCTACCGTGGAGAAGAACCGATTGTCGTCGTTGATCATCTTCACTACGCTATGTTCGCGCTACTCGTTCTCATGTGCTTCGGAGATAAGCTCGATGAGGAGCAAATCAAACAGGTCGAGTTTGTTCAAAGACGCCACCTCACTACCTTAGCTAGATTCAATATCCTTAATCTCTGGCCTATGTTAACGAAATTGATTATGCGAAAGAGATGGGAGGAATTTTTCCAGATCCGAAGAGAGCAACATAATGTATTGCTTTCGTTAATTCGTGCACGGAGAAAGATCGTCGAAGAGAGGAAAAAATCTAGGGTTTCAGAGGAAGATGACAAGGACTATGTACAATCATATGTTGATACTCTGTTTGATCTCGATCTTCCTAATGAGAATAGGAAACCAAACGAAGACGAAATCGTGAGCTTATGCTCTGAATTTCTCAACGGTGGTACTGACACAACTGCAACGACACTGCAATGGATTATGGCGAATCTCGTAAAAAATCCAGAAATCCAAGAAAAGCTATACCAAGAGATCAAAAACGTAGTGGGGGAAGAAGAAACAGATGAAGAGGTGATTCGTGAGGACGAGCTACAAAAGATGCCATACTTGAAAGCAATAGTATTAGAGGGTCTCCGGCGACATCCACCAGGACACTTCGTGCTACAACACAGTGTAACGGAAGACACAGAGTTAGGTGGCTACAAAGTGCCAAAGAAGGGAACGGTCAATTTCTTGGTGGCTGAGATAGGGTTGGATCCGAAGATTTGGGAAGAACCTATGGAGTTTAAGCCTGAGAGATTCTTGAGTGAGAATGGTGAAGAACCAGTGGATATTACAGGAAGTAGAGGGATCAAGATGATGCCGTTTGGAGCAGGAAGGAGGATCTGCCCAGGGATTGGGCTAGCTATGTTGCATCTAGAGTACTATGTAGCGAATTTGGTACGAGGATTCGAGTGGAAGGAAGTGGAAGGTCATGAAGTTGACTTAGCTGAGAAATTGGAGTTCACTGTAGTCATGAAACATCCACTCAAGGCTCGTGCCGTGCCAAGGAAAAAGCTCAGTGTCTAGCTTTTTGGTGTGGAATCTTTTGTTCTGTCAGATTCATAATTGATGCTTTTGTGGTCTCGTGAAGTCACCACGTGACACTAAAAGTTCTCAAGTTTAGTCTCTAAATTGAATAATGCAAGTAATGTCTTTTAAACCTGGTGATATGTCAAAGAAATATGGGTTAGCCTTGGGCTGGGCTGGCCCAAATTGATGTTAAAAGAAAAAGAAAAAAACCTGGTGATATGTCAAAGAAATATGGGCCAGCCTTGGGCTGGGCTGGCCCAAATTAATGTTAAAAGAAAAAAAAAAGAGTTAAAGAAACCTATAAAATTATAAATAGACCGTTGCTGTATAATAAGAGCATCGGATATTCGGATGACCGACACGGTAAAAGGTGGACCAATAACGTCTGTCTGTGACGAGTAAGAGAGTGACGGTCAGTAGCTTTAGTTTAAAAGTTTTTTCATTTCCCCCCTTTCTCTACCTCTACCGTTCCCTCGTGCTTTAACAAAATTCGAAAAGGAAAAAATAATTTAGAAATACAGAAGAGAATGGAGAAGAGACTCCGCTCGTCTCTCAAGACCTCTGCTCAGGAATTCATTTCCTCTGCCGTCAAATTAAGCCTTAAATCAACTAAACCTTCGCTGAAGACTATTATTCATGGCGTCAAACCCTCGTCGGACCTCTCTTCTTCTCTCCCGCTCGCTCTTTACCAGTCCATACTTCACCATACAGAGTCTATTCAGAAACTCCAGGATGATGATCAATATGTTCCGTCTCCTTCCAGTTCACCTCCCTCGAAGCGTGTACGCGGTAGTGAATCCTTATCTGACGCGGATCGAACGAGCGATTTGGACCAGCGGAGGCGACAGATCCTTGATTCTCTTCAGGTTTTATCTCATGTAGTGTATCTGTGCCTTTTAAACCCTAAAAAGGCGTTTACTACCTCTGATTTATTGCCTGCTGCTCAAGCCTTGCATAACAATCTTATACTGTTTGAGTCGGATTCGGTTCTGTGCCATGAGATTTCTGGCATATGCGAGTGTTGGTGGAAGGAAGGTTTTGTGGAAAGAGAAAGCTTAATTTCTCAGTCATTGCCGTTTCTGCTATCGAGGTCACTCACCTTGAAGAAGAAAATTGATGTCCATAGAGTTTACATGCTGAGGGAAGCATTCACATTGTTTGATTTCGAGGATGAGAGCATTGAAGATTTGAGGATGCTGCTTATGCGCTGTGTGGTTTCACCTTTGTATGTAAAGACAGAAGACGGTCAGAAATTTGTCTCTTTTGCCTTTGGGCTTAGCCGACAGTTTCTGAAGGCTGGTCTTGCGGTTGTTAAGGCTCAAATTCCTTTTGGGAGGAAATCGGTGCTTGAGGGGTTTGGTGGGATTCTCTTTAGGGCTTGGAAAGAAGTAGATGAAAATTTGAGGGGTGAGATTGAAGATGGGTTTCTGCAGGGCATAATTGATAGTGCGATTCACGCCAGCTCGTCCACGTTTGCTGCCTCTCTAAGGAGGGTTTTGGGAGTTTTCATCAGCCAGCGGACAACTCAAGGAGTTGAGAAGCTCCTCTTTTGCCTTGCTGAGCCCATGATATTTCGCTCATTGCAGGTTAGTTTCTTAAAATTATTTGGCTTCTTCTCAAAGAGTAAACATGTTGTTGATTAGCTGTGTACTCCGCCGACGATAGGGTAACCTACATTAATCGTTAGGCACTTCCTAGGCGTCTTTAGAAACTGTTTTCACTGATATTTAAGTCGGCACTGTATTGAACATTTGGTATGAAGTGATTTCACTGCGCTCATTATCTTTCAGGTTGCAAATTCAAACGTTCGTTTGAATGCTTTACATTTGCTTCTGGATCTTTTCCCCATGGAGGATCCCGATGCAACCAAAGAAGCCAAAGATACGCTGCTTGACAAACAGTTCTATTTGTTGGAAAAATTGATGACCGATGAATGCCCAGATGTAAGATCTGTTGCTGTAGAAGGTCTCTGTCGAGTTTTCTATCTTTTCTGGGAAGTGATCCCATCAACAATAATTACAAAGATCATCACAAAAGTTTTCGATGATATGTCGCATGACTCGTCCAGTGAGATTAGACTTTCAAGTGTTAATGGTATAACCTATCTCCTAGGGAACCCACAATCCCATGGCATTCTCAAAGTGCTTCTGCCAAGACTGGGACACTTGATGTTAGATAACCTTACTTCGGTAAGGGTTGCCATGGTAGATCTGCTCCTCCTTTTAAGAGATATTCGGACTTTCCAGTTTAACACGGTAGGGAGCCGCTTATCATTTCGCTTTCAAATGTGCAGTATTCTTTTATAGCTTTTGTTCAGTCAGAGGTTAAGTAGTTGCTTTATCATACGCAGGTAGTGAGCATGGATTCGCTATTACCTGTTCTTGCCTCTGATCAGACTCAGGTTGCCAAGGGAATCGCTCGATTGCTAATGCCATCATACTTTCCATCAAGAATGAAAGCGGAGGAGGCATGCGGGCGATGTAGGACACTCATAAACAGGAACCCAATGGCTGGTGCAAGGTTTTGCGAATTTTTAGTTCCTTTAGGAGCTAAAGTTCAATCTGTACTGCAGCTTGTAGGATTCTTCTTGAATTTGGTCTTGTCAGAAGATAAGGTAGAGGAAAAGCAGATTGAAGGCTTGCTTCTTGGTGCGTGCTTTCTCTGTAAAGATCTGGTTTCTAATTCTGGGTGTATGGCCTCTCTGAAATCGTTGTTACCTGGAGAAAAATTGAAACGCCTGGTAGCTATTGCACCCACTGCACAGGCTCAGTCATCTGTCTTAGACATTTTTTCTATGGTCTCCCCGGATCTCGTCTCTGAGGTCCTAGAAGATTGCAAGAAATTAGTTCTCAATTGTGGTGGTTTGCCTGGGGACGCAGGAAGGCAGACTGAATTGAGGTCTGTTCACAAGTTACTCTTGTCTTCTAATGCCCTTTGTGAACTCATTGGAACTTTTACCAGTATCCTTCAGAAGACTGCTTACCGTTGCCATGTAAATTTTGGGTATGAAATAGAGACAAGGAACGTCTGCCCCATGAAAAGGAAGAAATCAAAGCACTCTGCAAAAGCTTCGGCAAGGTGGAAACACGTAAGCGGGAGAAATGCATCTAGTTTTGAGGAAGATTACTCTGTTGCTGTAGGAATAGCATGGCAAATAAAGGATTTGCTCAGTACCGAGGATGCTCGTAAAGCTATACTCAACTCTGATATTGAGGAGCTATTCCTTGCCTTAAAAGTCATCTCCGAGACTAGCATTCTGCAAGCCTCTTGTTGTGCATACATGGACGTGTACCCTGTATTGGCATATACTGCTCTTGCTTTGCACAGGACTGTATATAATTTGAATTCGGATGCTCGGAAGAATGAAGCAGGAATTTCTGAGGCAAGGACCATTTGACTTTCCTCATAAATCCTTGGTCTTCATATAATAATCAGATAACTAATCATGTGGATTTTTCATTTTTTAGCAGAACATTCTTGACCAAGCTATGGATCACATTCTAGGCTGTACAGATGAACTCTTTCAGGCAGGTGACAGTGGAACATCAGACACCAGAAGTAACTGCAATCAAACGCAGCAAGAATCAAAAACAAGATGCTCAAAAAAGAGTGATGATGGTGAGCGGAGAAGTCAAATTCATTATCCATTCATACCCATGTTACGCAACATAATGATAAAACTCTTCTTGTGTAGCTCTTCTTGGGATAAACGACCGTTGTAAATGAAAAATAAAAGTTTCTGACATCATTTCCGTGTTTTATGCAGTTTCTGAGGGATCAAAAGGAGGTGTACTGAACAAAGTCAAGATGCTAACTACAATTCTCAAGTTTATTATCGAGTCTATGGAGATGAATTTGGCTTCCCACGTACAAGGAAGGATGCTAAAGTTCACATCTGCATATCTGAAGTATACCGTCTCAATTTTAAGCCACCATTCAACTGGTAAATTACAGTTTGAAGATGCAGATATCAAGGACATAATTCTATGTACGAAGAGCTCCATCAGTTACGCTGGAAAGTTCATCAGCCTAGTAATGAGACACGCAACCAAAGCGTCTTCATGTCCTTCATTTGAAGCTTTCGACCTTGTGAATAACATGCTTGAACTATTCACCACAGTTGAGATGTTACTAGGCTCGGGTTATGCATCAAGACTTGTAACAGCCTTAAACCCTTGGATCCCAGACGTGGCACTTGCACTAGGACCTTACTTCATAAACAACAACAGCAACATGGAAGAAGAAAGTTCATACACCAACTCATCCAATCACATCAAACTCCACTTTCCTTCATGGCTGCTAACTTGCGCAAAGATTGAACTCCATGAAATCAACATAGATGAGACTGAAACCTCAGAACCTCTACAAATTCAGGCATTCAAAAAACTAAGAGACGCCATAGTTTCATTAGTGAAAGGTAATTCCAAGGTGATTGATGGAATTGGTTATGTCCTTCTGATATGTTCAGCAGTGTGTATAGAGAAGAAAGATTACAGTACAGCTCTGGGACTGGTACACTTTCTGTGTACTAATTTGGTAAACAGAGAAGATAGAGAATGGAAAAATCTGGACGCAATGTTGGTTTCACTTCCCAGAATTTACCCCATCATCGAACGAGAATTGGGTGAAGAAAGAGATAAAGATGAGATGAAGAAACTCGAAGCTGCAAAGGAATTACTGCAACCAGTGTGGATGTTCCATGTCTATGAAACAGGAAGGTTTCAAATGATGGAAGAAGACTAAAAAATAGATAAGGAAATGTTGGTAATAATGAAGTTTCAGTAGCAAAGGCAAGCCAATACTCACCCAGCTGGTTTATTCAAATACAAATAATAATGCAGCATGAAAATAGCACTAAAACGACGGCGTTTTGGGTTTGGCTTCACTAGACTTGGAGTGGCTTCCTGCAAGTGATGATACCAAACTTAATAACACCTTTCTTGTACCCTTCAATCATCAACGGCATTGTCAATGCTCCCTTTATGCTCTTCATACCTGTGTTGTGTGTTTTCAACATTCTTAATCACTTTCAATCTACAGGTATATAAAATCTTGAATTCAGTGATCTGCAGAAACATACCACTTCGAAGCAGAGACACAAGACCTTTCCAGGTTAAAGCAGTTCGTATAACAGCTGGCCAAAACGGAGCTACGTTTTCAGACCAATCTGCACACTTTATATCCTACACAACAAACACATTTGAGACCACTATGTAACTCCCAAGTGAAAAGAGGAAATTTTACCTGGAGAGAAAGGGATTGAAGTAAGTTGACATAATCAGAAGTGGAGCACCAAGCTGGGATATAAAATGTCTTGCAGATTTTGTCTAAGAGATTCTGCTCCCATGGCTGCAGAGCTTCTTCTCCTGGAGATAGGTTTCTATGGCACCATGTCACTATTATTATCCTCCCTCCTGGAGCTGCTACACGAGCTAACTCCTCCACGAACTGCACTCATATCTACTTGTAAGTAAGTCATCCCATCTCTTGTGGTAGTTTATGAGACTTGAAAAAAACATACCTTGGCCTTGTCAGGCATGTGCTCACCACTCTCCATAGACCAGACAAGATCAAATGTTCCATCTTCAAATGGCTGCTCCAAAGCGTCTGCTACTTGGAACGAAACCTGATCCAGTGCTTTGGTTAACAAAGATTCAGTGAAGCAAAAGCTACAAGGATCTGACAAAGTAGTAAGTAAGTACCTTATCAGATAGTGATTGAGCAGCTGCAAGATCATTAGCTCTCTTAGCTTGAACAGGACTAAGAGTGATTCCAACACATTGAGCTCCAAACTTAGACGCAATAAACCTTGAACTTCCTCCAATTCCGCAACCAACATCCACTACTTTCTTTATCTCTTTCTCTTCTTCTTCACCTAAGTTACAGTCTCTGTTAATCTCTGTTTCTAACACAGGTTTTAGCTTTTCACATATATAGGGCAAAATCAGAAGAGGAATCTAGAGATGAACCAGTAATGCCGGCGAAACGGAGAGATTCTTCAATCATTCGGATCTGAGCTTCACGATGACCGGAATTTGAAAGCTCTACAGAAGAATCGGAGTCGTAGAAGCCATGGTGCATATGATCTCCCCAAATATCTTCCCACAAACCTGAAGTCTCGTTGTAAAACTCTGCAATTCCTTGTCGTAGAGCGGTAGTCTCTGTTTGCAGAGAAGTGGCGGCTCTTACGGATACCTTACCAGTCGCCATAGAAGCTGAGGATGGTTTCAAAGATGGAAAGGGAATCGTTGGTGAGTTGAAAGAAAAAAGTGTGCGAGGAGTGAGAGAAGTGAGAGAAGAAGGAGTGATGAGAGTTCCTTTCATCAATGGAGGATTGGAGATGGAAGAAGAGTGGTTTTTATAAGTAGAAGAGTCGCAGCTTAACGATGCCTGGAGCTTTGGAGGATGGTCCAATCATGGAGGTTCGTATTTCTTTCTGATTATTTTATTTATTTATCTGATTTTTTTTAGTAATTGAATATAGAAGAGGTGACGTAAGCATGCTTAGGTTTGATGAGGAGTAATTGTAACAGCCTCTCAACTCACAAGTACTTACAGATAAGTAGTAGTTAAAAAATATCTATAGTAGTCTAATTATATACAGAATTTCTATAATTATTACTATATATGTATATATATATATATTTAAACTACTAAATATGTTTAGTATAAATTGACTCTAAAAAAAATACAAAGAATTAAAATATTGATTTATTAGTTTCAGAAACGTGTGATAGTATTAACATTTAGTATGATAGGATTATGTTTATTGAATAGTTAAATACATGTTTGTTAAATAAAAAGAATATTTTTTTTTATGGACGAATCCGTGTAGAGATATCTTCTTGAAAAAATCATTTTTCAGATTTTTTTGTATCATTTTTTAGATTGGTGAAAAATGTCGGTGTGCAGAGATGATCTGTTTATTGGCGGCGCCTCGATCCTTAAAAGCCCAAGAGTTTTTGCATTAAATTAATAATATGCAAAATCAGCATCATTTTGGACAGGAACCAATCCAAATTGAGATGAATAATAAGTGATGTCTGATGATGTTTAGTTGAAGAAGAAGTTCGTGAAGGTATGTCGAATAGTCTTTTTTTTTTCTTTTATATTTAAGTAGAATAAAGATATTTCTTTAATGTCTTCATCTAAATACATTGGAGAGTAATCGGTTAATAGTAGGTTTAGATCTTCATTTTCTCGACTTTTTTACAATTTTTAAACTTTGATAATTTTTCTAAAGGAGTCGGATATTAAAACACATGCATATTTTTTTTTCTAAAGAATAAGGGGTTAACCTATATATTGTGCCTAGTTATGAAAAAACTTTAAACGTTGACAGTTTTTTCAAAAAAAGTGGTTAACCTACAAATTTTAACCAAATTTTAAAAATTTTATATTTTGACAATTTCTCCAAAATAGCAAGGGGTTAACCTACGAATTTTATGCAATTTAAAAAAAATTTATATTACCACATTTTATCTAAAATAGCAAGGGGTTAACCTAGTGTTCCATGTTTATGAAACAGGAAGGTTTCAAATGATGGAAGAAGACTAAACAATAGATAAGGAAACATGTTGGTAATAATGAAGTTTCAGTAGAGCAAAGACAAGGCCAATCCTCACCCAGCTGGTTTATTCAAATACAAATACAGAAATACTAATGCAGCACTAAAACGACGGCGTTCTGGGTTCGGCTTCACTACACTTTGAGAGGCTTCCTGCAAGTGATGATACTATACTTAATAACACCTTTCTTGTACCCTTCAATCATCAACGGCATTGTCAATGCTCCCTTTATGCACTTCATACCTGTGTTTTGTGTTTTTAACATTCTTAATCACTTTCAATCTACAGGTAAATACACTTGTGAGTTCAATCATCTGCAGAAACATACCACTTCGAAGCAGAGACACAAGACCTCTCCAGGTTAAAGCAGTTCGTATAACAGCTGGCCAGAATGGAGCTACGTTTTCAGACCAATCTGCATATTTGATATCCTACACACCAAACACACTTAATTTGAGATCACTGTGTAACTCCCAAGTGAAAAATGGAGGAAATTTTACCTGGAGAGAAAGGGATTGAAGTAAGTTGACATAATCAGAAATGGAGCACCAAGCTGGGATATAAAATGTCTTGCCGATTCTGTCTAAGAGATTCTGCTCCCATGGCTGCAGAGCTTCTTCTCCTGGTGATAGGTTTCTGTGGCACCATGTCACTATTATTATCCTCGCTCCTGGAGCTGCTACACGAGCTAACTCCTCCACGAACTGCACTCATGTACTTGTAAGTAAGTAATCCCAACTCTTGTGGTAGTTTTTGAGACTTGAAAAAAAAAAAACATACCTTTTTTTTGTCAGGCATATGTTCACCACTCTCCAGAGACCAAACAAGATCAAATGTTCCATCTTCAAATGGCTGCTCCAAAGCATCTGCTACTTGGAACGAAACCTGATCCAATGCTTTGATTAACAAAGATTGAGTCAAGCAAAAGCTACAAGGATCTGAGAAAGTAGTAAGTATACCTTATCAGATAGTGATTGAGCAGCTGCAAGATCATTAGCTCTCTTAGCTTGAAAAGGACTTAAAGTGATTCCAACACATTGAGCTCCAAACTTAGAAGCAATAAACCTTGAACTTCCTCCTAATCCGCAACCAACATCCACTACTTTCTTTATCTCTTTCTCTTCTTCTTCACCTAAGTGTTATAGTCTCTGTTAATCTCTGTTTCTTACACAGGTTTTAGCTTTTCACATATATAGGGAAAAATCAGAAGAGGAATCTAGAGATGAACCAGTAATGCCGGCGAAACGGAGAGATTCTTCAATCATTCTGATCTGAGCTTCAAGATGAGCAGAATTTGAAAGCTGTACAGAAGAAGAATCGGAGTCGTAGAAGCCATGGTGCATGTGATCTCCCCAATTATCTTCCCACAGCCCTGACGTCTCATTGTAATACTCTGCAATTCCTTGTCGTAGAGCGGTAGTCTCTGTTTGCAGAGAAGTAGCGGCTTTTACGGAGACCTTACCAGTCGCCATAGAAGCTGAGGATGGTTTCAAAGATTGAAAGGGAAAAGAAGAAAGTGTACGATGAAGAGGAGTGAGGGAAGTGAGAGAAGAAGGAGTGAGAGTTCCTCCTTTCTTCAATGGCGGATTGGAGGTGGAAGAAGAGTAGCTTAACGATGCCTGGAGCTTTGGAAGATGGTCCAATGGTGGAGGTTCGTATTTCTCTCTAATTTTTTTATTTTTTAATCTGATTTTTTTAGTAATTGAATTTAGAAGACGTGACGTAAGCATGCTCACAAGTAGTTACAGAGAAGTAGTAGTAGTAGTTAAAAATATCTATACTAATCTATTTATATATAGACTTTTCAACTAATAGGATAGTATTATGTTTATACATCCGCATCGATAGTTTTTTTCGAATGAATCTTTCATCTATTATAATTTTAATATTTTTATTTATTTTTTAATTTAGAATTATTTTATAAATATATTTTATTGATAGTAGTGAACTGCACTGGCATGTATGTGTTTCCGTGAGATTATTTGGTATCATTTTTGAGATTGGTGAAAAATAATGATTTATTAGTTTTAGATACATGAGTGATAATTAACAACTAATATGATAGTATTATGTTTATTAAACAATTAATATGATGGACAAATCAATGTATCTTGAAAAAATCAATAGTGGTAGTAACGTTAATAAAAATCAATAGGCACAATATATTATGGATAGTAGTGAACTGCACTGGCAGACATGTGTTTCCGTGACGACTTTTGCAAGGTGTTTATTTCCAAATTATGATAATTTTATTAAAGAAGCCAGAGGTTAAAACACCTAGACCTAGCGATTTCACTAAATTTTTAAAATATTATATTTTGAGAAGTTCACCCAAAAAAATAAGGGGTTAACCTATAAATTTTAGCTAATTTTTGAAATTTTTATATTTTAACAATTTTTCCAAAAGAGTAAGGGGTTAATCTACAGATTTTAACCAATTTTCTAAAATTTTATAGGTCGACAATATCTTTAAGATAGCAAAGGGTTAACTTTCAAATTTTAACCAATTTTCAAAAAATTTATATTTTGACGATTTCCCCAAAAGAGCAAGGGGTTAACCTATAAATTTTAACTAGTTTTTAAAAAAATTTATATTTCGACAATTTATCCAAAATAGTAAGGGTTAATCTACAAATTTTATCCTATATACAAAAAAATTATAGTTTGACAATTTATCCAAAATAGCAAGGAGTTAACCTACAAATTTAAACCAATTTTTCTAAATTTTATATTTTGACAATTTCACCAATATAGCAAGAGGTTTACCTACAAATTTTATCTAATTTTCAAAAAATTTATATTTTGACAGTTTCCCTAAAAGAGCAAGAACCTTCAAATTTTAATAAATATTTTAAAATTTTATATTTTGACAACTTCACCAAAATAATAAGGGGTTAACATACAAATTTTATCCAATATTCAAAAAATTTTATATTTTGATAAGTTCACCAAAATAGTAAGGGCTTAACCTACAAATTTTTGAGTATTTTATATTTTGACAATTTCTCCAATTGTTAACCTACAAATTTTAACCAATTTTTGAAAACTTTATATTCTCACAAGTTCACCAAAAAAGAGCAAGAGATTAACCTAGAAATTTATATTTCAAAAATTTCTCTAAGATATACAAGGGTTAACCTAGAAATTTTAACAAATTTTTTAAAATTTTATATTTCGACAATTTATCCAAAATAGCAAAAGGGTTAACCTACAAATTTTTACTAATTTTTGAAAATTTTATATTTTGACAATTTCTCCAAAATAGCAAGAGGTTAACCTACAAATTTTATCCAATTTTCAAAAATATTAACTTTTGACACTTTCTCCAAAATAGCAAAGGGGTTAATCTACAAATTTTATCCAATTTTAATTTTTTTTTTTACTTTTGACAATTTCTCCAAAATAGCAAGAGGTTAACCTACAAATTTATCCAATTTTAAAATTTTTGAAATTTTGGCAATATCTCCAAATTAGCAAGGTGTTAACTTACAAATTTTATCAAATTTTAAAAAATTTTCACTTTTGACAATTTCTCCAAAATAGCAAGGGGGTTAACCTACAAATTTTATCTAATTTTCAAAATTTTTAACTTTTGACAATTTTTCAAAAATAGCAAAGGGTTAGCCTACAAATTTTATCCAATTTTCAAAAATTTTAACTTTTGACAATTTCTCAAAAATAGCAAAGTGGTTAACCTACAAAATTTATCCAATTTTAAATTTTTTTAACTTCTCCAAAATCGCAAGGGGTTAACCTACCAAATTTACCCAATTTTAAAATTTTTGACATTTGATAATATTTCCAAGGTAGCAATGTGTTAACCTACAACTTTTATCCAATTTTCAAAAAATTTAACTTTTGACAATTTCTTCAAAATAGCAAGGTGTTAACCTACAAATTTATCCAATTTTTGAAATTTTGGCAATATCTCCAAATTAGCAAGGTGTTAACCTACAGATTTTATCAAATTTTCAAAAATATTCACTTTTGACAATTTCTCCAAAATAGCAAAGGGTTAACCTACAAATTTTGTCCAATTTTCAAAAATTTTAACTTTTGACAATTTTTCCAAAATAGCAAGAGGTTAACCTACAAATTTTATCCAATTTAAAATTTTTTTTAACTTTTGACAATTTCTCCAAAATAGCAAGAGGTTAACCTACAAATTTATCCAATTTTAAAATTTTTGAAATTTTGACAATTTCTCTAAAATAGCAAAGGGTTAAACCTACAAATTTTATCCAATTTTAATTGTTTTTTAACTTTTGACAAATTACGATTATTTTGCCTTAATGTGTGTAACAAAACAATTTACAGATTTTATACAATTTTCAATATTTAAAATTAAGACAATTTCTCTAGAAAAACAAGGGAGTAACCTACCGATTTTACTCAATTCTTAGAACTTATAAATCCTCACAATTTTTATAAGGTAAACGGTAGACTTATGGATATAAGTACAAGACCAAAAAAAAAACAATAATCATTACAGAGTATTTAAAGATAAAATAAGGATGCCACTAAAGCTACAATAAGCATAACAAACAAACAAACGAATAGGTTATTACACCATATGACCTGATTATACTCGTAATCTGGTTTTAGTGTGTAGAATGATTAAAAAAATTCAATGAAGGGAAAAAATATGAAGATCCAAAGCTCTCCACAAGACTAATGATACTCCCTGGTTCTATAAAACCAACACTATATAATATAATTCAAGTAACGAATCTGAGAAAAAAAACACTTCTTGTGTTAGATAACATACCTTCTTCTCCTGTCTAGTTTGCCACCACCTCCTCCTTTTTGCCATCCTTGTTGTAATCTTCCATCTCATTGAGCCAGAGATCTGCAAAATCACAATTCTTCCATGCCTCAAACCATGGCCCTCCTCGGGTGTAATGTATTGCCTTAGGCTGGGTGGTTGGGTCTTTTTCGACGACTCTGTTGTGCCCTTCAAGGAAGTTCCACACAAAAGGGATAGATCCGATCTCCTCGTCCTCCAGCCATTGGAATCTATGGAGGAATGCACCAGTTTGAGTGTTTACAGTTTCAGGGGTTAAGGTCTTGTTCTTAGGGTGTCCACAGTTGTAGAGAACCATGGAGGACCAGTTCTTTCTAGGGTATACAGTTTGGACCGCACCATCCATCTTTGTGGTTTCTTTAGGAGTATAATCATGTTGAACACACATAATGGCGTACTTGTCATCGATTAGATCAGTGAGTTCTTTGATGTCGTTTAGGTAGAGAAAATCGCAGTCGACGAACATAGCCCAACCTTGATAATTGGCTAAGTGAGGGGTCAAGAAACGAGAGAAAGAGAATTCAGTGCTTTCTAGCTGATTTCTCTCTCTCCAATACAGTCCTTTCTTCCTGACATCTGATTGAACAATTGGTGTGATCTCAACAGGAATTGAAGATCTCTTCATGATTGAATAACGACAGACTTGGTAAGCAAGATCCTCGCGTGGATCGTAACCTACAAAGATCCTGAACGGTTTCTCGGTACCACCATTGCAGGTTCCGGATTTAACATCGCCGTTGCTTGTCGTCATAGTCACTGTTGATGGAGTAAGAAGATAAATTCAGCAATGCCAAAATATCATCAATATTGCACAATCAGAAAACAAATTAACGAACAAATCACAGAATTCTGATGACGGTAAACCGATCACAATTCTAATCAAGGCGAGATCTAGTAGGGAGAATCAGAAACTAACGTAATTAGTTGAAACACGCAACGAATCGGGGAGATAATGCAGGCAAATCATATGAATCGAAACAGTAGGAATCAAGGAGAAACAGAGAAATGGAAAAGGAATTGGAAGAAAACAGCGTACCTGGATCTCGGGGAAATTTGTGGGAGAAGAAGGCACCGACAAAATATATGTGGACTAAAATTGGAAAAAGAAAGGAAGAGATAGGAGCGAGAATGGAGGAGAGTGAATGGAGAAAAGCTAATTATATAAGAGAGATAGAAAGAGAGACTCGAGTTGACCAGGTGAGTTGACTCGGCGTCGGTGTGAGTCATACACGCAGCGTCCTCGTCTTCCCATGTGCTCACGGCCCGCCACCCTCTGTCTTGTTGCCTTCGATCTCCTTCCTTTTTTTTTTTTTCTTCACTTTACAACTCCGTATAGTATATTTTTTATTTTTTATTTTTTACACCACCGTATAGTATATTTCTAAGTAAATCAATTTATTATTGGGAAATTTAAAAGAAAAATGCAGATTGTTTATTTTATTTTTGAATGTTTTTACTACACTGTTTATCACTGTATTGTGTTTGCCAGGAATAATAGGATATATATATAAAATTTAGACAAACATATATAATAATATAAAATAGACAATACTCCAAATAATTTATTTCTTTATTTTCAATTTTTTTTCATCGGTTTAAAGAAGAGATTTCACACCTTGAACATTTTTTTATAAATCAATTTTTGACTCAATATCATTCAACATTCAAACATTTTGAAACTAATTAAATATCTATGTATAGATAGCAAAAAATTATGTGTTCGATTTCGATACATATATGTAAATGTTTGAGAAAAAAAAAACAATATCATTTGTGGGGTATTTTGCAGTCAATTACATAGACTAATATACAGTATAGTACATGAATAATGCATACGATACGACTATCATGCCATCGAAAACACTATTTACAAATATACATCTGAAAATATTCATTTTAAAATAGTTACCAAGTAAACTCAAAAACACTCTTCATATATATATATATATATATATAAGAAAATTGGGATGCATATATATATATATATTCTGTGGAACCATAAGTAGCAACTAGCAGTTAATTTTGATATATAAGTTTGGTGCAAAAACCAAACAAGTAAGATGGCCATAAACACTGATCTGAGGGTAACAAGAGGTCAAAAGGGAAACTTACAGATGATTTTTGGTTACTCGATGGCGTGTTTATCAGACTGACGAGAGGTGTAGTGTGCAGAAAGCAAAAGCAGTGAAAGAAAAGCACTTGCCACAAATATTGCATCAAACCATCTATGATAGAAATCAAATTGAATATCTCCACCTAATACATCCGTTATGATTCCCCTGCCATTTTCACACCATTTCTACCTTCAGATCAAATATATGTATATATACATATATATGTGTGTGTATATGTACATATATGTGTGTGTGTGTGTGTGTGTGTGTGTGTATATGTGTATGGAGTCTTATGGTTACGTACCTGTACTCATTTCTTAGGCTTTTTCTGATAAGAAGAATGGATGATAAAAAGTACATTCCCATGATTTCAGATAGGAAAAGTACGACGTTGCTTGATGATCCACTTCCCACTCTCGACACTGCAAAGAAAAACTGCACCATCCGCAAACCATAATTTCATTAACCAAAACTGTAGCATTGAAATACAAGAGATTATAAAGCTAATAAATATGCTTGTACTAGTCACGATTTGCTGATATAAGGGGAGAAATGATAGATCAAGGGATGTATGATTCAATGAATATTTTTCCGCAATTTCTAATGATCAAGAAAAGCGTGGGTTGCATAGATGACAGTATAAAGATAGACTAATAAGAAGAATTGAGAAACTACAATTAGATTTACCTTCATCAGATTCGACAAGAATCCTCTCACAGAAATCACGATCAACATCCCAATAAACAACAGGGATATATACTGCAAACAAGAACAAGGAAAAATAATTAGAACAAAAGTTGCAGAATCCAACCAACCATTCTCTAGAATTTGAGAATCCGGCACATATTTGACAATTTGATAATAAATAGTTAGCCGATATAACCAAAACCCTTAGAAAGCTCTGAAATTTTGCATCTCATCAAAGGCCGAGAGAATGTGAGTAATTAACTAGAGAAAAACTTTAGGCGTTCAATCCAAAAAAACATAGAAAGGAGAAAAAGGTTTATAAGCCATATTCTATGTGTTTGGTTTCAATACTCCACCATTTGAGAAAGCACTAAGTAACACAAACCTGTGAGAGCAATGCAGCATCTACTCCTATATCAAAGAACTGCAAGAATATGCTGATCATCATCGTGACAGGATCTTTTGTACCAGCCTGTAAATAATCTGATTATTAGCAATTTCAAGTAGAAGAAGGGCACATAATGGTTAATTTAAGCACACTAACGATGCATAATGAACACATAACAAATGAGCTCATGCAGGTACCTCCTTGAAGACCACACTTTGTAGAGACTGCCAAAACAGAACAGAAGACAATTAGAAATTAGAGTTTACTTGTTGACAATTACAATGACATTTAAAAAGAGATGTTGAAAACATTTCATTTGGTAGCCACGTGCGTCTTGAGAAGATTCGATGATAGATTTTGCTAAAATCTCTTTAGAAAGATAAATAAGTTTACCTTCAACATTTTATACACACAATAAATGGAGCATGCATAACCGAGTAAGTTCTGCACATGACCCCTCCAAGTTCGAGAATAAGCAGCAGCATCCTGCAAATGGGGTAATGCCAGAGCAAGGCTTGAAAATATTAAAACCACAATTTAAGAGCACTATTTTCGGGAATAGAAAATTCCACCAAACTTAGATGGCACCACCATCAGTTATATAAAACCCAAAGGCTGCCGAAAGCGAACCTTTGCTTGGCGGAGCTCATATATTTCCAAGAACAACTGTTTTGATAGTTCTTCCAAGGCTTCAACCTCCGCCTCCAGATTTTTTATTTCTTTTCAAGAAAAAATTATCAATCAAATGGAGAGATATGAACAGACAATGTCTTCGTACAACAGACTAGTCTCATCACATCTACACTAATACGGTTAAAATAACTCAAACTCTAATCAGCTTTATAAGAACTACACATGTTAATCAACTCCTAGGAAGAAAATGTTCTGTATACAGAAGTACAACTAAAACCAAAACACATAAACTGACCTTGCTCCTTTTGGTCATCTTGAACTGACCGCACAACAGTGCCGACAATTCTTCTGAAGATAGATTTACTTTTCTGATTCTGGAAGCAAAACGAATCAGATGATTAGCCTTCAAACTTATTAGCGTAAAAGGAAGGGGATACTTAATAAAAAGACCAGAAGGTGGACAAGGAGCCAAGAAAAGAAATTTGACACATAAGAATGAAATAGCATTTGTGTGCATCATCATAAGAATTGTCACCCAAAAACAAAAGGATAAAGGATAAATTGGCAACAAACCTCTTCTGAATCTTGACTTCGTTCTACTTCCACTTGACACAATATTATTTTCTTTTTCTTTGCTATGCAAGTCTCAGTTGACTGCATCAGTTGCCTTTCCAAAGATATTATATCTGCTTCTTTAATCTCCCTATATATTCCAGAGAGAGAAGAGATAAAAACAATTTTTAGTCAGAAATAGATGTTTATATCCGATCCTGCTAGTCCAGCTTATTAGATTTAAATCAACTCTATAGTGTTTATTTCCTTGTTTTACTGTTTTCTTCATTCCACCTTTTTGTTTCCTTTTGGAAGGACATCCAAGTGGCAGAATACACGTAGTGCTACTTATGTATGCCTTGTTATTCAGCCAATTGAACAATGCCGTTAAAGGAAGCATTGATGATTAAATATTAACCGGAATAAAGAACAAATAAAGACAAGTATATCAGAACGATAGGAATCGAGTTGACTAATAGTACCTTATGAAGAGCGATATATAGCTGTAGGGCAAATTTACAGCTCCAAATCCTGATAAGACAGCCATTAAGGTCACACCAATGACCCCGATTCTACTCACCAACTGAGGCATGGTAAAAAACCCTTCAAAGAAATAGGATTTTTTGAGTCAAAAAGTTCAACAGACGAGAAAGCATTCAGATGGTTACTGCAAGGGATACATGGATAATAGAACAGTAAAATGAGTAGCACATAGAAGCATAGGCTACAGTGCAGAAACAAGAGAGGAGATTACAGTAATTTCAAGGAGATACCTTTGTCTGACGAAGGCATAGGAAAATGAACTCCCATGCGCCAGAAAGCGTAGAGGAATGCTGTCAAAAATAAAAAAGCCCCAGCAGATGCACGTTCCCTTCTTACACCTGACATGTTGGTTTAGGTTTTCAAGTTCCAGTCATAGAGCACAAATTACTGAAACCCGAGGTACAAAAAATGGTAGCTTCAGGCTTACCACTGTTGCGAAGCATCAAATAGCAATGGTAATACGGTAACATGAATACGAGAAGCAGTATCAAGCAAAAGAGATCCACCTTCCAGTTTACCATCCTTGCCCTGAAAACCAAGCGAAAAGATTGTTCCAAGCTTTAAACTATATTCCAACTAAGCAATTACTACAGGTGCCATTACATCTCCCTTCAATATAGTACAAAACAAAAGCCTCAAAGCTCAATAGATTTATCTATGCTGCTTTAGCAATTCATTTGTTGTCAATGATATTCACCATCTCCGTAGGAATGTATATTACACGCATCAATCTACTAGTTTCTGATCATTTATTAGACATTCTCCATTAGGCAGAGAGGGATAAAAATCTAAGAATCAAGCGAGCACTCAAATTAGGGCAACGTTCGGCTACGGAACAATCTAAATTCTAGAATGCAGGAAAGTGAGTAAGCGAGTTTCAAAACATAACTTGAAAAGTACAAATTCGATTCGTAAAGAAAGACTTACTCTCTGGAGAGTACAGGGATGATCTCAAACAGAACGAGCTGCAAAAGGTTGCAAGAGAAGGCGAAAACGATGCTGAAAATGATCTGAACCAAGGCTCGCTTCTCTTCATACTCCTTGTAAAGCCGCCGATTAAGAAACCATAAACCTGCCCATCCTAAGAGACACAACGATGACATCACTACCGCTCCCTCGAAAATCGCCCATCCGTAACCCATCGCCAATCCAGATCTCTCTCCTTTTCACGCACAACAAAAACCTCAGAGATCTCTCAGCGTTACTCTAAATCTCTACAAACTTCATGGCGATTCAAGACCAATTTCCGCCTCAGTATCAAGCTTTGTTAGTTCGATACAATTCGACTATGTAAGATTCGTCGATGCAGCTCATTTCATAAATCACAAGCTAACCAGAAAAACCAACGAGTTGCTTCATCATCTACGAAGCAATCAAAATATTTTCTAGAATTTTTTCCCCCAAATATTTCCTAGAATAAAATAAAGAATAAAAAATATAAATTAGTCTGTATATTGGTATTTAATACGTAATTTATAAATATTTTTAATTGAAAAAAAATGAAGTAAATTTTGGTACTTTTTGGTTTGACTTGGTTTGGTTTGGTTTGATTTGGTTTAATCAAGAATCACTAATGTGGCTCGGTTAAGCATTGGTTAAGGTGTAACTTGCTTTGAATTGATCAATGATCACATCGAAGATGGTGATGGAGATGGAGAGAGAGACGACGGAGATGGAGAAGCTGTGTCGAAGGTGCAATCAAAGCTACAAAGATTCATCGAATTCCTCTTCCTCTTGCCGGTTTCATCCTTCCTTCTTCGTTTGCCGTCGACACGATGATCAGAAAAGGTGCGCTCCGTTCATCAAACTGTGTATACTATATTCCTTACACAAAACCTAATTTCGTTGAGTCAAATCGTTTCATAGATCAGACAGCTGATTTCATAAGATATAGGCAAGTTTTGGATGTTGCTTATATTGTATCCAGGATTCTGAATCTAGAGCTAATTCAGTTTTGTACCATGATTCTGCTATTGAATACCATTCAGAAGCTCCTTTTTGACTGAACCAATTACTAATAGTGCTTAACTAATGGCTGATCAATATATCTGTTGGCTTGTTAGTTAAATCCATAGTTGCAAGGTGAAGCTATTTCTTACAATCATCAACTTCAGAGGTCATTGATGTTTTTTTCCTTGTTTTAAACATCTGAAACTAAAATTGGCTACAAGAATATGCCTTTCCCAACTTGTTGTCTTGTGTTATATGCTTGATCTTGGTTTTTCTCGACTTCTTAAGCCTTTGGGATTCTTCTTCTGTCCTTTAACTTTTTGATTGTTTGTCTATGATGCCTCTTAAACCAAGAATGCTACCAAGGAATGAGGTAAGATCTATTACCAACAAGTTTCCAAGATTTCTAGAGGTCTGCATTGTCTCTTTAATAAATAAATGATTCAACAGAAGGTAGATAGTATGAACAAAGAACTACTGAAAGTACATCTTTGGTTGAGTTGGTTCTTGTGTGCAGTGAATTTCTTCTTCTTTGTTGTGTTCATGGTTCTTGATTTAGCATCTATATTCTGCCTGGTTCCTAGTATTTGAGGTGTTCAAACCTCATAATTCATTCCAAACCATGGTTCTCACCATGAGAATTAGCTAAGAGTATGATAATACATATGTTTGATTACTTTTTTCTCACTATGAGTTACATTAACTCAAACTTGTTTTTTTTACCAACAAATGAAGGTACTATGAATTGGGACCAGATGATCCACCATACGCAGCTAAGTTCTACGACTGTTGTGGAGCAGAGGATCCTAAAGCACCTGGCTGCGTCACCAGTCCTCACATTTCTTATGACGACAATTAATGAGTGAGCTCTCATAGGCCCTTTATTCCCTTTAAACATCATGTAATTAAATCTCACATGCCTATAGCTTTCTAAAAGTTATCATCTTGTGAAACTAAGCAAAGACTTAGATTATGACAGTACTAGATAATGTTCATAGTCTTTTGATTTGAGAAATCTGACCAAAGAAATGATATTAGCAATAGATTAGAACTGTCTTATTGTCATAAGTATTATGGTTTCAATGAAGATATGATGGGAATTGGTTTGATCTTTGATGTTAGGTGTGATTAGGTGTAATTTGCCTAATTAGATCATTAAGTGAAAAGAGAGAATAATTAAATAGAAAACGAAATCTTGGCTTGTGATTTAAGTTGAGAATCAAACTCAAAAGATGCTTATAAAGTCTTTTAACTTGGTCATAAATCATAATGATATATATTCAAAAATGTTTTTCTATTTGTGTTTAAAAATAATAAATATTAAATTAGTCTGTATTGTCTTTTAAATTAAAGACTGAATTGCTAAAGTAGCTGAACATATTTGTCATGAATGTGACAATTGCATTAAATGTGACGCAGAGGTATAAAAGGAATTTTGGCTAATAATACTCATTTTGGTGTATATTTATTATATCTTGGGAAGTATTGAAACTTAAATGTTTTTACAAAAATGATTAATGCACCGAAGTTTTGTATAAACAAACAAATATAATTAATATAAAATGGAAAAGTTGGAATTATGAATGAGTGTAATCAAACTTAAGTAAGAAAAATAGTGACTTATATCCAAATCAAATAACTATAATTGTTCTTAACTTTAAATATACTTTATAGAAGTTTTTAATAATTAAAGAATTATTAAAGATAAATATAAAAAAAGAAGTTTAGGAGGAGTTTCAAAAGTTGTAAGTAGAATTTGGAAAATATGAGTGTGATTTTTTACAATCTAAAAATAGTATACTGATTTATTTATTTTTAATTCAATGATAAAAATAAAAGTGATTTGTTATATTTGTTGAAGAATATTATCACTTTATTCCTTTTCGTAGTACTATACTTCTTTACCTTTAAAATTAAATTATTTCATGAACAGAATAGATGAAATAAAAGGTAGATAGATCTGAATATGAAAGTGGCATTATTGATTACATGTTTATATAAAATAAAATAAAAATAATAATAATACGAGCACATGAAGTCCACATGACTCAATTTCATATGGATCTCATCAGATCAAAGCTTTTTATTTCCATACAAATTAAAATAAAAAACAAAAATAAAAAAGAGTTTAATTACGTAATAAAATTATAAAAATGAAAGAGATCTATTTTTCGTAGGAGATTGTTAAGAAATATTCTTTGCCTTCATCAAAATCTCTATTATTAAATAAAGCCAACCGTTGGTCCACCACACCCCACTCCACTCACAGCTTTTCTCATGGGTACTTTCGTCATTTCACTCCACGTTTTTTTTTCTTTCAAATTTATCAAAATATTACAAAAAATATATTTATGTTTCTTTTTTTTTTGTTTATAAAAAATAATTTTACATGTTAATCAAACTCTAAACATATTTTACTATATAAAATAAATTGTTTAAACATAGAAATTCATCATATATAATTAATGCAAATGCATTCATATGTTTATCTTTATTAAATTATCTTTGCAGTTTAACATTATCTTTAATTAGTGTTTTATGAAGTAGAAATATAATAAACTTTTTGTATATTATTTATATTTTGTACGTTTACATTTACATAGCGTAATTGTAAAAATAATTATATTTTAGTAAATTTAAAAAGATTAATAATTAATTTAACCGGGAAAAAAATAAAAGCGGTGTGAAAAGAGAGTGAGAGAGAGAGGGTGACCACTATGGAGACAGCGCAACCCATTACTCATTATTATTTTTTTTTTCTTTTTTTTTGTACCTTTTTTTTTCAATTAATAAACCAAAAAAAAAAGAGATTAGTTTTTGCTAAAGCTCAAGACTTTGTGGAGTAGCAAACAGACCCATAGAAGACCTGAAAATCGATCTCGTTTCCTTCTTTCTCTCTCTCTTTAGTACCAATGCTGTGATTTTACCGGCGAAAATTTCTCGCCTTTTTACTTCTTCTTCTTCTCTTTCGTCTTATCTTCTCCAATTTCTGCTCTTTACTGTCAACAATGGCGTCCAGAACCAAGTGGGTTTCTTCTTTTTTCTTACTTTTTCCCCTTTCTATAATTAAACTCTTCAACTTTGAATAAAATTGGATCCATTTTCTTTCTTGGAATGTAATTTGTTTGTGGGTTCATTTCTCCATTTAACATTATGATTTGATTTAATTTGGATCGTGAAAAAAGCTTGATTTTGTTGCTATCACTGAGAATTTTATCATTCGATTTCGAGATTTATGTTTTTACTGTTCCAAAACTTGGTCTTTGACATTGATAAATTCATGTAGGATTTGTATGATCTGTGACTTAATAATTGGATCTGTAACTTTTAAGCAATTGTTACATAAATAATATAAAAGATTGCTTGAAATGTAAATTGTTTTACTCTAGTGAATGTTGTGCTGGTTTTTAAGTCTAAGATCTGTAATTTGACAGTTTCATTTGAATGTTTAATGGTGATTTGTAGAACTGGTTTAATGGAGACTCCTCGTAGCAAACCATCACCACCACCGCCTAGAGTTAGTAAATTGACGCCGTCAAAATCTGATGGGAATTCAGCTTCGACTGCTCCAAGTTCACGTCTTTCTCTGGATCGTTCTCCTCAATCAGTTAACTCCAAGCCTGTTTCTGAACGTCGAACTCCTAGGGTTCCTACACCTGAGGTAAGAGTTTGATTCTTGAAGCTTTAGTTTAAATGGAAGACAGTGATGGTATTATGTTCAACATTGAGTTTTCAGTAGTTTATGTAGCTTGTTAGATTGAGATTTTGGGGGTAAAAGGCTGATTTGTTACTTTGGAATTGCAGAAAGTTCAATCAAGGTTGGGGAAAGGATCTGAATTGCAAGCTCAATTGAATCAAATTCAGGAGGATTTAAAGAAAGCTGATGAGCAAATAGCATTGTTGAAGAAAGATAAAGCTAAAGCACTTGATGATCTTAAGGAATCTGAGAAAGTTATAGGAGAAACTAATGAGAAACTCAAAGAGGCATTAGCAGCTCAGAAGCGAGCCGAGGAGAGTTTTGAGATTGAGAAATTCCGAGCTATCGAATTGGAACAGGCAGGACTTGAAGTTGTTCTTAAAAAGGAAGAAACTGTGAAGAATGAGTTGGAGTCTGTTAGAAGCCAACATGCGTTGGATATCACAGCTTTACTTTCTACTACAGAAGAACTTCAGAGGATAAAACATGAATTGGCTATGACGGCTGATGCGAAAAACAAGGCGCTTTGCCATGCCGAGGAAGCGACAAAGATTGCTGAAATTCAGGCGGAGAAAGCTGAGATTCTTTCGTCTGAGTTAGGCCGGTTAAAGGCATTGCTTGGTTCAAAGGAAGAAAAAGAAGCTATTGAAGGTAACGAGGTTGTGTCTAAACTGAATTCTGAAATTGAAATGTTGAGAGGTGAGATTGGGAAGGTTAGTATCCTTGAGAATAGTTTGAAAGAGCAAGGAGCGTCAATGGAACAGCTTAACGTTGATCTAGAAGCTGCTAAAATGGCTGAATCTTGTGCTAATAACTTAGCAGCAGAATGGAAAAACAAGGTTGATAAACTTGAAAAAGAAATCGAAGAATCAAATAAACTGAAAACATCTGCTACAGAATCTATGGAGTCAGTAATGAAACAGCTGGCTGAAAGCAATCTCGTGCTGCAAGAGATGAAATCAGAAAATGCTGCACAAAAGGAAAAGATTGAGTTGCTAAAAACAACTATTGGAGAGCAGGAGAAAGATCTCGAGGAATCTAAGCACCATGTTTACATTGCAAAAGAAGAGAATTCTAAGCTGGAAAAACTTGTTGAATCAATAAAACTTGATCTCGAGACCTCACAAGAGGAGAAAACTAAGGCTTTAGAGAATGAAAAGGCTGCAACATCAAATATTCAGAACCTACTGAACGAAAAGGCGGAACTTGTAACTGAGTTGGGACGCTATAAGATTGAAGAAGAGGAGAGCAAGAAAGCTTTAGAGAGCTTAAAGTTGGCTTTGCAGGAAGCATCTACAGAAGCAAAGGATGCGAAGGAGAAGCTTTTGGCGTGTCAAGTGGAGCTAGAACACTGTGAAGCTCAGGTTGAAAGTTTGAAGTTGGCTGCTAAGGAGACAACCGAAAAGTATGGAAAAATGCTTGAGGATGCAATAAATGAAATTGAGAGTATGAAAAGTTCTCTAGATAGTAACAAGAACGAGTTCGAGAGCTCAAAGGTTGAGTGGGAACAGAAAGAGCTTCAGTTGATGGCATACGCAGAGAAATCAGGAAAAGAAAGTACATCATTGCAGGAAGAAGTAAGCAGGCTTGTGAATTTGGTCAAAGAAAGTGAAGAAAAGGTACTCGCAACAAAGGAGGAACACGCCAATCTGAAAGATAATCTCAAGGAAGCGGAGGGAGAGATAAAGTATCTACAAGAAACACTTGGAGAAGCGAAAGCTGAAAGCATGAAGCTAAAAGAGAACTTATTGGACAAAGAAGATGATCTAAAGAACGCCATTGCAGAAAACAGCAGCCTTAGAGAATGGGAAGCTTCTGTACTTGAGAAAATCGAGGAGTTAGCAAAGGTAAATGAAATTTTGGCTGATAAAGAATCCAAACTCCTAAGCATTACTCAAGAAGCTGAAGAGCTCAGAGATATTGAGGCTGTTCATCTGAAGCAGATTGAGGAGTTATCACTTGTGAATGGAGGATTGGTTGATAACGTTACCAAACTGCAGATCATTGTTCAAGAAAATGAAGATCTCAGAGAAAGGGAGACTGAGTATCTTAAGAAGCTTGACGAGTTAACAGTGGCGAATGAAAGCTTGGTTGATGATGTAACCAGTCTACAGAGATTTGTTCAAGAAAGTAAGGATCTCAGGGAAAAGGAGGCTACGTATCTCAAGAAGATTGAGGAGTTATCAGTGGTGAATTCAAGCTTAGCTGATAACGAAACCAAATTGCAGAAAATTGTTCAAGAAGCGGAGGAGCTTAATGCGAGGGAGGCTGATCATATGAAGAAGATTGAGGAGTTGTCAAAAGCGAACGAGAGCTTAGTCGAAAAGGTAGCCAATCTGCAGAGCAGTGTTCAAGAAAGTGAGAATCTCAGAGAAAAAGAAGTTGCTTATCTCAAGAAGATTTCAGAGTTTTCAGAGGAAAATGAGAGCTTGGTTTCAAAGGTAGCCAATCTGCAGAGCATTGTTCAAGAAAGTGAGAATCTAAGAGAAAAAGAAGTTGCTTACCTTAAGAAGATTGAGGATTTGTCAATGGAAAATGAGAGTTTAGTTGATAAAGTTACCAATCTGCAGAAAGTTTCAGAAGAAAGTAAGGAGCTCAAAGAACAGGAGACTGCATATCTTAAGAAAACTGAGGAGTTAGCAGCGTTGAATGAAACCTTAGCTGATAAAGAAACCAAACTGCAGACAGTTTTTCATGAAAATGAGGAATTAAAAGAAAGAGAATCTGCTTATCTTAAGAAGATTGAGGAGTTATCAAAGGTTCATGAAATATCTGCTGAAAATGAAACCAAACTCCAGAGTTCAATTCATGAGAAAGAGGAGCTTAAAGAAAGGGAGATTGCTTATCTTAAGAAGATTGAGGAGTTGTCAAAACTGCAAGAAGATCTTCTTAATAAAGAAAATGAATTAGATGGTATGATTCTTCAGATTGACGACCTTAAAGCAAAAGAATCTCAAGCCCAGAAGAGGATACAAGAGTTGTCAAAATTGAATACAAGTTTGCTGGAAAAAGAGAATGAGTTACAGACCATCATGTCCGAAAACGACGAGCTAAAGTCCAAGGAGGCTTCATCAGTTAAGACAGTAGATGAGCTCTCAAATGGTAAACAAAGTTTGATTCAGAAAGAAAATGAACTGAAATCAGCAATTGATGAAAACGAGAAGCTTAAAGCCAAAGCAGTTTTGTCTCTTCAAAGAATTGAAGAGTTGACAAATCTTAAACAAAGTCTGCTTAATAAGCAGAACGAGTTGCAGGTTATCTTTAATGAAAACGAGGAGCTTAAAGCTAAGGAGGCTTTATCTTTGAAAAAGATTGATGAGTTGTTACATCTTGAGCAAAGTTGGCTTGATAAGGAAAGTGAGTTTCAAAGAGTTACTCTAGAAAATCAAGAACTTAAACTGCGGGATGCCTCAACAGCAAGGAAAATAGAAGAGTTATCAAAGCTGAAAGGAAGCTTACTTGACAAAGAAACTGAGTTGCAGACTGTTATCCATGATAACAATGAGATGAAAGGCAAGGAGGCTGCAGAATCATCAAAGTCACCAGGTGAAAACGGCAAGCTCACCAACATTGCAAAAGATATTGACTTCATGGATCAGTTTTCCACGGAAAATGGTCTGAGAAACGAGGAGGAAAAGATGAAAACTAACCCTTTCTTGAACGGAACAAAAGAGCATAAGGTACAAGAAAGCCCTATGGAAGCCATTGATAAACATTTGATGGGTGAAAGAGCAAGTCATGGGGTAGTATACAGAGCTGAACATGAAGTGAAAAGAGAAGCAAATGGAAGAGACAAAGATTCTTTAGAATCTGGAATCAAGGTGTGGGAAAGCTACAAAATAGAAAAGAGAGAAGTTTCTCCAGAGAGAGAAACTGAGCAAGATTCTGTTGAAGAGGAACTTGATTCAAAAGCAGAAGGTAGTGAAAACCTGGATCAGTTTAGCAGTGGATTATCTTCAGTAGATCACACTGAAGACTCTGGAAGTCTACTTTTAAAGGACCAACAGCTGAAGAAGAAGAAGCCTTTGCTCAGAAAATTCGGAAACCTGCTTAAAAAGAAGAGTACAAGCAGCAGCAGTGGAAGCAGTCAGAAGTAGAAGATGAACACTTTGCAAAAAGACATTTCTTGGTTTATATGTATCTTAAAAAGTTTCAAGAGTATAGCTTTAAAATTTGATTTAAGGTGTTTGATCTCTACTTTCCCTAAATCCTAATTATTGTTTTTTCAGGATCAAGTAGCTTACCAAATCAAGATTAGACACTGCACTTTGATCTTGTTCTCTTATTTCTCTGTGTTTTTTTTCTTCGTTTGATTGAACATTTCATTGGCATCTGTACAGAAAAATTGCTATAGTATCCTGTTATATTAACTTTCTTCAAGACTTTGTTCACTAATTCTCCTGAAATCCAACAAGTAACAAAAGCAACCAAGTTTTGAAGATTTACAAGAAAGAGAGGGATGCTGTTATGTATATATATCAGAATAATAAGGATTCCAATATAGAGTATGAGAGACATTTACTTTACTGATCAGAAAAGGAAAGAACTCAGGGTAATCCATTTCGTCAAGACAGGAATAACCTCGGTGGTGTGCTCTGGTCAGAAGTTTAGGCACTTAGTGAAATGGAGACGATTGATGATAGCTTGAATTTCTGTATCTTTGTAGAGTCACGTGGTTGGAAGATAACCTCAGTGCTCGCCCTTACAGTCACTTCCTTCCAGTCTGATCCTGAGCTGCCTTCACTTCTGTAGTCCCTATGCGAGTACAGAACCTGCAGCCTCGAAGGAGCTGCAAATCCAATTCCTTGTTAATACATATATTGAGACCCAGAACGCGGTTCAAAACACACGGTTGCTACAATTTCGCAATTTGAAAGTGAAAGAATCGTGTGACAGGGAACTGAAATGCAGCGGGTGGAAGAGATTAGATTACCTAATCCAAACATGCTAGTTTTCTGGATAGAGACACGGTCAATTTTTGATCGTTTGATTTTTCTCAAAGCCAATGTGTCTTCCTCTTTTCCTTTGAACTCAAGAAATTCCCCTAAGACAATCTTGCTATTTTTAAGCTCCACCCTGCAGTACTATCAACTTTTTTCAATAAAAGTGCTTCAAATAAATTATTTCATCCAGGGTTTAAGACACAACTCCTAAACTTTCTAGTTAAAATCAAAACGAAAAAACATAGTTTGAGTGTCGACAAAGATAGAGGTATGACCTGTCCCACGTTGGTGCTGTGCTAAGGATAAAGTTAAGTTTTTGATGCAATGATTCTTGCATTTCCTTCCCTGAGCTGAATGCGCCTTTAACCCAATCAGAGAGCTTACTTTTTGTTGTTGGTTTTAGCTGTTGCCACGCTTCGTAGGTAATTACCTCACTTGGGAATGCATGAAATGTACTGAAACAACAAAAAGAGATAAATTTGCGCGAACAGGAAAGTAAAGAATGTGCTAAGTATTGACGTTTCCTTCAATAGCTCTCCAGAACGGCATTAATTGTTTATGTACAAATAAAAGAGGAAACGTGGAAGAGCCTGACGGTGACAAGGATCAAGATACATACCGAAAATTTGGATTGGGAATTATAACTTTGCAAGACATATTTCCTTCTAATAAAATAACTCCCCTCTGTTCAAGATATGATTCAAGAACTAAAGCTTGTTTTTTGACCTCAGCCACCTGAGGAAACACACATCCATTAGTTAGGAACAAAGTAGCATTTGCTGTGTCAAGATATAGTCTGGACTTTAGGCTACGAAACACACATCCATTAAAATTTCATATAAGTATTTAAATTCATATAAAAAAGTAAAGCTTATTCACTTCTAATTCTTTGTTTCCTAATATATTAAAGCAAACAGAAAGATCCTATAAGCCTCCGAAAGTAATTAATGATAGTTTCACTGTTTAACTTGCAATCAAATTCTTATGCAAGAAGAGGAGTAACAGAGCTCCAAAACCTTCAGCATTTTTTCATGTATCCTTTTTCCATTAGAACATAAGATCCTAAAAAGTCATCGGCAACAAATACAATGAATTCCTTGATTGTTCAAAATTTAAGCATTGTATAATATTTGCATTAATGAAATCAAACACATCAACAATTGAAAGTAGATAAACTTACTGGATCAGGGTAAGTCTCAGATCTATGACTCTTTCCACCTTCACAAACCCAGCTACCATCACTCCTCACCGAGACAATCCCCGATAGATTCTTGACAGCGATCACCGTAGCTTCTCTAGACGAACACATCACTTTCGAAGTCAAACAGATTATCCACTTGAAGAAACAGCTGTAAACACAGACACAAATAACGAAAAGTTACCCCTTAGTGACGAGGACAACATCAATGTCCTGTCTAGCGGCAGTGTCCGCATCTGGAATCCGAAGCCCTACATATGCCTTTCCACCATAAAGCTTCTCGAGTCTGCAATTCAATGGAACATATACCTCAACACAAAATCAATCAAGAAAAAGCAAGTCCTCAAAAAATCCCCAAAAGAAACGGGAAATGAAGATAACAAAATCGGTATGAGAGACCTGTGAGCTACGGAGAAGAAAGCAGCGGAATCGGATGTCTCGACGTCGGAAACTTCATCGTCGAAGAAGAAACGACGAACAAGTTTGTAGATTACGAGACCGCAGATAATCTCCACCCACATCGCTCTCGCTCTTTCTTATTCCTTTCTTCAAAAGTAAAGAGCGAGACTTTAGACCAAGTAAACCTTATTATATAAGACATGGACCGACCCAAAATCATAAACTTTATGCTTAGTAAAAAGATTAATAATTAATTACCTATAGTTTCCATTTATTGAATATCTTTCAGACAATAATAAGATTATTAAACAGATATAAAAAAATTATTGAAATAATAATTAAATAAAAACGCGTTAAAAAAAAATAAAAAACTAAAAAAAAATAAAAACGAGTTTTTTTTTCTTCATACCTTCTTCTTTGCCTCTTTGAATAAAACCCTAAACCCTAATTTGAAGCTTTTTCAATAGATTGGAGCAGAGCTGCAACAGAGAGATACAATGAGCATCATCGCAGGCTCCTACGAGAGATACATATGGGGTTTCAAGGTTAAACCTACGAAGCATGATGCTGAAAACCAAACCCTAACTCTTACCCCTCTCTTCTCCTACCCTTCCCACATCTCCCCAATCACCACAGTAGCTTGCTCCGGCCCCGCCGCTGCTTCCGGTGGATCTGATGATACTATTCACCTCTATGATCTTCCCTCAGCCAAGTCACTCGGCTCCCTACTCGACCATAACCACACCGCCTCCATCACTGCTCTCTCCTTTTACACTCCTGCTTCTCTCTCCTTCCCGCGCAATCTTATATCCGCCGCTGCTGATGGCTCCGTAGCTATATTTGACACCGATCCTTTCGTTCTGTTGAAATCGTTTCGGCCTCATAAGAAGGCTGTCAACGACCTTTCTATTCATCCGTCTGGGAAGCTTGCTTTGGCAGTGTACCGCGATGAGTGCTTTGCGATGTTGAATTTGGTGAGAGGAAAGAGGAGTTTCTGTTGTAGATTAGGGCACGAGGCTAGTCTTGTGAAATTTGATCCTAGTGGAGAAAGGTTCTTCATGGTGGTTAATAGCAAAGTTGAAGTTCATCAGTCGGAAAATGCTAAGCTTCTTATTGAGTTCGATAATCCTACCCCCAAACGTATACTCTGCGCTACTCCTGGAGAGGTCTTTCTCTTTACTCATCTCTTCTCTCTAATATCTCAATCAAAATCTAGCAATAGACTTGGTTCTCATTGTTAAAAGCTTGAACCATTGTTCAATTCCTGTAGACTTGGTTACATTACTAGCCTCTAATTATAGAAAATTTTGAAAATCTTCCTGAAGAATGAGAATCTTAACCTGTCTAGTAGAGTATATTGAGATTCTTGGTAGATGATCAAGGCTGTTTACCTTAACTGATACTAGAGCTTGATTTTCTAGCTCTTGTTTCTCTCCATGGCTACTCTCTCAAGAATGAGAAAGAGAGTGGTTTATTCATTGGCTCTTGTTTCTCTCCATGGCTAATATGTGTGCTTTGTTTGCTTGATCTGCAACAGAGTGGGACTCTGTTTACAGCTGGGGAGGATCGAGCCATTACTGCTTGGGATACAAATAGTGGGAAGCTTGCTTATTCCATCGAAGATGCGCACCCGGCTCGTATCAAAGGTGTTGTTGTACTTACCAGGAGTGATAATGAGGGTGCATCAGAAGATCCATTCTTTATAACTTCTGCATCATCTGATGGAATCATACGTGTTTGGGACGTGCGAATGGCGGCAAAAGAGAAGACAAATCCATTAGCTGAAACGAATACGAAATCAAGGCTGACATGTCTTGCCGGTTCATCTCTTAAATGTGAGTTTTTTTTATCAGAATACTCGTTGGTATTACAATGTACAAGTTCTGACATTGTTCTTTTGTTTATTCAGCTATGAAACGACCAAAGATTGCAAAACAAGCTCAAAAGGTAGATGAAGAGCAGACGAACTCAGAATGAGAGCTGTTTTGAATACAAGTTTTGATCTCTGATGAGTTTTGGTAGAATCTAAGTTATGATCCAGTAGATTCTTGTCGGAATACTGTTGTGTTACGGATTCTATTGCTGATACATAAACATTGTCTTAATCCGTCGAATTGTGAAAGAAAATCATCTCTTTAGTGAATTTGGATAATCGAATTATACGATATGTTACTCTCTTATTCCTAATTTGCTTGTTGGTAATTCAGTAATCACTAAATTTCCAGAATTTATGAATATTGAGATATCTAGAGCAATGTGTAAACATATTACTAAATGCTTACAAAACCCAAAATCTTGTAATCAAATATTTAAGCTTCCGAATAATGGAAAGCATCAAGATTGGTATGGAAACATGGATCAGTACTGAGTGGTGTTCTTAGGGATTTTACCTTGTTTTAATTGGGAAAGAGCATATTCTGCAGTTTCGATCAGATCAGCAACGTTGTGTTTTGATATTTCTTCAGATCCAAACACGAAGATGGTCTTAACTTCAGCTTTCTTTGCAAGTCTTGAAGCGTAACTAAGCTGCAATTTTGGGGAATTAATACTCCTCAGCAATTGGCGGTACAAGGAAAGAACTTTTCCTCTGTTCTTTGCAGCCTCTTCTGCCGTTAACCATATCAGGCTCGTCATCACTGTGAATGTTCTGCAACATGAAAGACTCACACATGAATTGAATTAACTGTTCCACCATTTCTACAGAATTATTCATTGGGTAATTTTGTCAAACACCTGGTGCGCAAGAACCAAACACCACAGATAATAACATCAATATGACAAAAACAATCTATTATTAACGATGCATCGCCCAAGCAATTCAATAACAAATAGAAGGATTCAATCAAGAAACTCATGCGAGTTTTGTTTACTGAATTTACCACACTGTATATCCATTTTAGAAACCAAACTACGAACAAATTTGAATGCGCTGATTTCAGTTAATCAAGAACCACACTCAAATCAATATCCACGGGAGGTAAATAACAAAAAAGAATCGACTTGCCTTGCAGAAGAAAACGACGAAAAGAACCGAGAACGATTTTCACCGGACGGCGAAGATATCCGACGATCTAAAGTGATTACCGTGGTCTGCTTAAAACATCGAGGACTAAATGGTAATTCACCTTTCCCGTTCAAGCCTCATTAATCATTATCTCCCGTTTTCGTAAATCGTTCTCTATCTTAATTAATTCATGAAATTGCTATTTAAATTATGATATAACCAAAAAAAATTATATTAACCGGTTTTAATTTAAGTGAATAACGAGTAAAAAAGACGAATTTGCCACTTCAGTTTCAATCTCTATGCCCAAAATTTACAGTTCAAAAGCCTCACTAGGAAACAACCATTCACATATCTTGAGGTTTACTTTACTTTTGTCTTTACCCTAAACTCTCTAACCAATTCTTCTTTATATCACATTAAGTCCTTTTGAAACCAATAACTTTATAATAAGACCAACCACATTTTATACTTTAATGCTTTCACTCTGCAGTTTCCACAACTGACTTGCCTTTAGTATCTACAGGTGCCACCTTCTCCAGAAGCCGATGATGGTCTCGTAAAACCTAATCCAGAACACAATTTCATAGAGCATTTGAAGAAAAAATTGGTTTTTGTACAAACAAGTAATGATCATTGCTCTGACAAAAGTATTTCAACGTACCTCGATTTGGGACTGAAGATATTTCCTCTGATCTTCTAGCTGAGCATCGGTTTGCTCTGATGAACCAGGAAACCCTTTTTGAGGATGCAATGAGTAACCAGGAGACCTGTATATGCCCATGGTACTATTATATCTGAAATTATGACACTCAAAGAATCTAACTAAAATCCTGATTGAATCTATATGTTTATATGCAGGCTATGTAATGGCATATCTGGCTAAGCTTTAAGTATTTGTTTGTGTAAAGCTTTTATACATACCATACTATTGTTTTCGCAGGAGATGGATAAACAAAGGATTTTCCGTAAATTGCGGCTGCAGAAGCAGCAGCTTGAAGCCTAGCCTCGTGCCTGCTCAAATTATCATTGGAAGTAGGAGCAGAAATAGAAGAACCCTGACCATCTGAACTTGAGGTACCTAGAAATAGTTCCAATGTACAGGTGTCACTCTCCATACCAAGAACCTCAAGAGAAATATGAAATATGAAATATGAAATTGAAAGCACAGAGCCCAAGATAATTAAATGGAAGTGTATCTAAATTAGCAAGATCAGTACCCTGTTGAGGAGATTCTTGACGTGGTCCATTGTTTCCAGAAGTTGTTGTTGTAGTATTCTCAGCTGGTACAACCAGCGCTCTGCACGTAGGGCATGTGTTCTGACGTTCCAGCCATGACCGAAGACAATGCACATGAAAAAGATGCCCACATATTAATTTCTTTGCTGAAGTCATCTCTTCACGGCATATGATGCAGGTGGCATCGTTTCTGCAAACCCACAAAAAATTAATGTGATTGATATAGCTATAAAAGCATAATCAAGTATATAAATTAGTTACAAAAAGCTTTTAAAATATTTTGAAATCTATGAAACATAGGTCTCCTGGGAAAAGCTAGAACTTACGAACTAAGTTCTTCAGGAGCTGCATCAGGAAATCGCTCATTCATATTAGAAGTGATTTTACGATACCGGAGGTAATCAGCCACACGAATCTTGAAGTTTCTGAAAGTTTCGTAGAGCTCCCGCATTAGATGCAAGGGTAGACCATAGTTCCTATGCATTAAAAGGTGACAATCGAATTGAGATATCATACCTATTTTAGTGGTCAACCATCTAAGATTGGAATAAAGAAGAGTCTGGCCGAGAAACTTACATGAATATCATCAGGAAGAAGCCAAGATACAAGGACAGGTGAACCAAGTCACGGACAAGTTCCAGATAGAAAGTGTAAACTGGTTTTCTTTCCCATTGACCTTCCTTGAGAATATCAGTGACATAGAATGCATATTTCACAATTATAGAAACAGTTGTTGTTGCCAGAATCATATACCTAAAACATAAAAGTATCAGCTAAGGTAAGTTGTGTTAATTAAGATTGATCCCAAGTAAACAGGAATTGTTATAGAGGTTAAGGGGGGGAGTATCAAATGGTTGCAGATGGCATTATTCAGAAAGGAATACATGTTTATACTACATGCAAAGTCAAGAAAGCTGATATCAGTCTGATCACCTGCAACCTTTTTACCATACATCCACCATTTTTCAACACAATGTGTCATATGCATCTTTCATAAAATCTAGCACAAGATCTTTAAAGATAAAAGGTTGATCAAACAAGGGCCTAGTAAACAATATCCAAAAGGCCTTCAAGCAGAATTCATAAAAAAACATTTCAACGACAATATAGTTATCCAATGGCATCTAAACAGCTCAACCAAACCTCAGAATCATTCTTCTGTCTGTGATTCTCACATACTTTACCTTTAAAATGATATCTAAATCGATGTGTAAGTTATGACACACACACCAAAATCTTAGCAGATGATTTATGACAGATAACTCTTAAACAACTCCCCCTCAAAAGCTATCCTACTCTAAAGGATTCCCAAACCATCTTAATAACATCAAGCCCCGTAACTATTTGATATAAGAAGCAAGAGACACTTACTCAAACGAGAAGAACACAGAGATGGAGCCCTTCCGAGACCGAATCAATTGCCGTATAGAACTGTACGTAAGGAGACCATCTAGGATGAGGAGAAACACCAGAAAAGAAACTATACGAACATGAGACCGTAACGGTACAGAAGGAGTAGTCTCAATATACTCCACTCTCTTTTGGGCCATCCAATGAAGACCCTTGATCAACAGAAGAGTCACAACCAAAGCAATAAAAGCAATAGAAAAGTCTTGTCGAAAAATAGTAATGGCAAAGAGAATCTCCATGAGTTCTCTCCACGCTTGTTCATTCAATCGTTCGACCTCAGCTTCCCTAAGCGAACCCAAAAACACAAGTTTGACCAAATTCCATAAACTGAGCATGAGAACCAACCCCATATTGAGAAGTAGCACCAAGCTAATCTTCGACGTCGATAAATAAACGGTCGCCGGATAAAATTGACCCCGGCTGCTAAAAGCATGATATATCACAGCCAACACCGCAAGAGTACTAAGGCCCGCGTAAACCCTAAGCCGAATCATTGTGTCCTCCAGCTACTGCTTCACATTAAAAAGAGAGAATCCAGAATTTAATCCCACGAATCGATGTAAATTACGAGAAATCAGATTATAGATATGAAATATACCCCCAAACCTCGCAATTTGTCCACCAGACCAATTTGATCTCCTTGAAAACTCGATCAAACAAAGAGATTCTAGAAGAATCAAATACAGGATAACAGAAATCACGAGTGAACAGGAGAAGCTGATTCGTCTATAGGTTGAAGAAGAGAAACAGACTCAAGCCATTAGCTCCAATTCGAAACTCGGAAGAAAAAAATTGCAACTAACAACAAATCCTTCTCTAAAACTCATCTGCGTAAGTATAGCCAATAATATAATGACACGTGTACATAGTCTCCAAATAATGACACGTGCACATAGTCTCCAAATAATGACACGTGTACATAGTCTGCAATGTCATGACGTCTACTACCGGCCGGTCTGGTTTAACAATTTCTCTTCCGGTTCAGCTCGATTTGCTGAACCGTGTTTTCTTAATCGAATTAAACCGATATCTTTGGTTACTGTATATCAACGAAATTAAACATATTAAAATTGACAAAATTAAACAATTTTATTCGATATTCTCCCCGTTTTTAATACAACTTTTTTTTTAATAAATGCACATATATTAATAACAGTTTTTTTTTAACTAATGATTACAAAATATTAACATATAAATATAGGAATATAAGTGTCAAAACATAATTTTTGTATACATTAATTTTCTACAATTTCTTAGAATTTAACACAAAATTCTAGGCTGAAACCTCACACTCTATTTAACCAGAACTAAATTTTAATAAACATAGCCAAAATCTCTTATATTTAAGAATACTTTTAATTAAGTTATCTTTTATTAGAGTTTTTTCAACAACATACAATGAAACAAAACAAGTAAATAAGGGAGTTCACACCATACTATGGATACAAAAGAACGTTTTTGAAACAATAATGAAATCGACGCTTAACAATTGTTGTAACAATAAACAAAAATAAGTCAAACACACCCATTTAAAAAAGTTTAGTTTTGAGATCCTTTCTCAGAATTTTTCCAGAAGGAGATTTAGGAATTGAAGGAACAAAGAACACCTTATGCAATCTCTTGTAGAACACCACCTATATATATATATCGTTAATTAGTTGTTTAATTATATTTAAATTAAATAACAAAAAATGTATATTTATACGAACCTGTTTAGCAATAAAGTCTTTTATATCTTCTTCGGTAATATCATTCCCATTGGACCGCACCACAAACGCCACCGGTACTTCTCCAGCTACTTCGTCTCCTTGCCTGCACACGTGTGTAATACACTCTAAGCAAAACGTCGACGTTTAAAATGAACGTACGGCACGTGCGTAATATCGATTAGGTGTTACTTACGGAACAACAGCCGCGTCGGCGATTGAATGATGATTAATAAGCAAAGACTCCAATTCAGCTGGAGGGACCTGTTTTTTTTTGTTTTTTTTTTCATTTATCACATTTTACGATTTTAAATTATTATATTTTAAAGTTAATTAGGGAAATTACCTGAAAGCCCTTAAACTTGATGACTTCTTTAAGTCGATCAACGATGAAAATTTCATCATCTTCATCAACGAAACCAATATCCCCTGTATGAAGCCAGCCTTCTTCATCTATCGTTGCTGACGTGGCTTCCGGATCATTTAAATACTCTGCATATTGAAATTTTTAATATTTGCTATTCAGTCCCTGATCTAACTATAAATTCCAATTTCACCGCTCATGTTTTGATTAAAGTTAAATGACGTGGCTCAATATCTGATGCATGTATACATCAATATAAAGTATGTTGTATAAATGCCCACGTGATAGCGAACCTAATAAAAGGCTGCAGTCTATTTAGATCATTAATGTGTGCATATAAATTAAATATATTTAAGTTCTTTTTATAAATGAATGAATTTATGTTCTATTTTAGTAAATATTATATTAAATAAAAAGAAAATAGTAAAATAAACCACAAACTTTATTAATACTTTATTAATTTGGTGAAAAAAACTATCAATTTTGGATTTTTAAACCATAAATTTTGATAATTGAATATTTTAAATTCTGTAAAATTCTACAATTTTGATAATTGTTTGTTAAAGTTTGAAACTATGGTTTAATTTGATATTCAAAATTTAATTTTAATTAAAAAAAATCTATAGGGCTTAAAACCCGATTTTTAAAGTTCATGATCTAAAAACCTCGGTTTTCAAAGTTCGTGTTCTACAAAACCATTTTTAAAATTGATAGATTTTTCATCAAATCAAGTAAGTTCGTAGTTTGTTTTACCATATTCCCTTAAATAAACGAAGTACCTTTCATTATTTGTTGACCACGAATGCAAATTTCACCGGGTTGGTTATAAGTAAGAGGGAGACCGGTGTCGAGGTGAATGACTTTAAGCTCGGCGTTTCGGACAACAGTTCCACACGAACCTGATTTTGTCGGGAAAGGTTCTTTAGCGAACCCAAGGCTCATTGACAATACTGGTCCTGCTTCAGTCATACCATATCCCTGTCCAGATATTTACTACTAATTATGATTTTTTAGAATTTTGTAAAAAAAAATAAAATTTTATAAATCCTTTTCATATTAAACTGTTTCGTTCTTGAAACAAAAAAAAAACAAAAAAAATTGTTTCTTTTTCCACGATATTGAAGTTTCGTGGACCCGCATAACTCTCTAAATGTACTATCCTATAAATAACTATATAAGCTTAAAAAGAGTGATTATGCCTAATGGCGTTAAGATATCTACCTTCTTGTCTATTTAATCAAATTTGATTTAGTAGTAGGTGGCAATATATATTTTTTTGGACCCTATTTTTTTTGGTAGCTGTTTGATACTTTCAATATAAATGCTCATCGACTGTAACAATATTCTCTAAATTTCTTTGATTATTCAGCATTTTTTTTAATTAAAGTAAATAAATTTCATTTGTAGAAAAAGTGTATGCTATAATAAAAGATAAGATTTTGAGAAATTTGAATTAAACAAAAAAAAACTCTAGATTTCGAATCTAAATTATATTACTTAACATAATTTTTTTTTAAGATTATATAAAAATAAAATGATATAAAGGTGGAGTGAGATTGAGTAGAGCGTTGACCTAAATCACATCCAATTTTTTATATATATATAATATTGTCAAAACCTAAATAAGACCTAAATCATTCTTACGACAAAAAAAAGCAATTTTTTTGAAGGAAAAGCATGAAAATGGAAGTTAGCTTGAGTACAGCTGCAGCGTACGCAACTCACTCTCACTCTCTTCACGTGCCTACTTTTTCTTAATTTATTAATTAACAAAATTATTCAAAATATTATATTTAATTAGCCAATTAACTAAGTTCCCGCGAAACCATCAGGGTAAAAATGTAAAACTCGAAGACTTAAAGGACTAAATAGCAAAAATAAAAGCAAAAGTTACCGACCTGACCAAGAACGGCTTGAGGAAGCCGACGACGAAGACTATCTTGAAGATCTTTTCCTAAAGGAGCTGCACCTGAGAGAACCAATCTAACGGAAGATAGATCGTAAGAGTTAACGGCTGGATTTTTAGCTAAAGCGATGACTAACGGAGGAACAAGCGCCGTTATCGTCACTCTATGTCTCTGTATTAACTCCAATAACGCTCCGATCTCAAATTTATGCATCAAAACAACCGTCGCACCTATTTAATCAAATCCACAAGTTATAAACTCAAATAACTAAATAAAAATATAAATTCTCGTTTATTAATTTCCAACATTTTTTCTAATCGGTTGATTATATTCGGTAGATAAATTGAAATATTTAAATATAAAATCGAAATTTGAGGTTTTATGTTTTTTGAAAATTTATGATAAAAATGTAATGAAACGCCATAACAAGTTTGATCTAATGAGACCCGGATTCGAACCGCATTGTCGTAATAGCGGAACGAGAAAAAAAATACATAAATGATCATAACAATTTGTCAATTTTAAAATAACTGCATAAATTTTATAAAACAATTTAGGGGTGTCAACAAATATTTTTATTATGTACATCAATTTTAAATATCGAATAAAATTAATGTTATAATTTTTTTTCAAATCGATCAATTTATCTCCCTCTAACTAAGTTTACACACCGATGCTATATTTAATTTTTTGTATTTAATTTGTACTATATTTATTTTTTGTATTTAATTTGTACTATATTTAATTTTTGTATTTAATTTGTACTAAATATGATTTGTGGTCCAAAACAAAAAAAAAAAAATGAAATGAAACGTTACTTACCGGAGCGGAGGGAGTTGAAGAGAACGCTATTGAGAGAATAAATATGAAAAAGAGGTAAAACGCAGAGAACGACGTCGTTTGGTGTGAGATACAGATTCGGATTCTCTCCATCGACTTGTTGAGCAACGCTTGTTATCAAACTTTTATGAGTTAAAACCACTCCTTTAGGTAACCCCGTCGTTCCCGATGAAAACGGAAGCGCCGCCGCATCATCGCCGGAAACAACGACGGAATCTATCAATTCCACCTCTGTCTCGCCGGTAAGTACCGAAAACGGGATACAATTTTCTACTGGTTCATCTTCTATTGTAATCACTGTTAGATCTTCTCCGATTTTGAAAGAAATTTCATCGGAGAGATGTCTCAATTTCTCAACGTATTGAGATTGAGTGATGATAAGTTTAGCTCCAGATGATCGGAGTTGTTTAGAAATTTCTTGAGAAGTATAAAACGGATTTGCAGTAGTTGAAACAGCTCCGATCATTGAAGCTCCCATAAACGAGAAAACAAATTCGGGAGAATTTTGAAGAAGGATCATTATAACATCACCTTTTCTAATCCCGATTTTATATAATCCCGCAGCAACTCTACGACAGATTTGATGCGTTTCGCTATAGGTATGAGTTTTACCAGTAGATCCAACGATTAAACAGGGATTTTCAGAGATTGTAGAGAGTTTTTGAAAACAGTAAGTATGGAGAGGAAGATAATTAGGAATGTTAATGTCTGGTAATTTAGATCGGAAAATACGAGGAGCATCGTCATCGGAGACGACGGCGGCGACTGAGGAAGCATTATCAGCTGGTTTGTGGATCTGTGTATCGTGTAGAGTGGCGGTGATCATGGTGTGAAGAGGAAGGAAGAAGTGTGAATGATTTTGGAGTAAATTGCAGAGAGGAGAGAGAGAGAGAGAGATTGAGAGAGAGAGGAGAGAGAGAGAGATTGAGAGAGAGAGGAGAGAGAAGGGAAGAGATATAAAAGGAAGAAGAAAAAATGGAGAAATTAAAAGAGAGGTGGTAGGTAGAGGGAATGGCTGTTAGAGAATGGAGGGTCTCGTTTGGTAGGTTTCATATATGTATATGTAAACTCTTTTTGCACCTTCTACACTTTTTACTTTTTTATTTAACGTTTTTTTTTATATTTTAAAAAAATTAATATCTTACAGGATCCTCATTGGTGATATTCTCCATGAAATCTAAAAAAATAATTTATTTCAATTTTTTTTTGTTTGTTCAAAAAAATTAATATGTTAAAGCATCTCATTGGTGAGACTCACCATGAAATCTAAAAAATTCATATCCAACTTTTTTTTTATGAGCAAACAAATTTTTTTTATTTTTTCAAGAAGTTTTAGATTTTTTTTTGGTAGATATCACCAATAAGGATGTCTTTATGGAATTAAGTACATTTTTTGGTGAGTTTTTTTTAATCCACTTTTTGGTGAGTTTTTTTCTTAACTCACTTTTTGGTGAGTTAAAATAAAAAAATTATAAGTAGATTTTATGTTGTGTTCTATGACTAATTAATTGTCTTTAGTTTAAACAATTTGAAGAGTAGATGGAAATATTAGTGATATATAATTTTTTTGTTGTAAAATTAGCATATTTTATATTTTCCATTAACGAACATTTATTATATTTTTTTAAAGAACTTTTTAAAAATCAACTATATGTATGACAATAATTAAATAATATATATGTAAAATGTCCAGAACAAAGTAGTTTAATGTAATTGGTTCAAATATATTAAACAACGGAAAACTGTATTTAATTTGTATTTCGGTTGGTGAAATCGTTTTGGAATTTATATTTTGAAAAAAATTGATATGTAAAATATAAAATTGTATATTTGTTATTTTGACATATGCCTAACATCCCACACAAGTTATAAAAGCCGGACATGTGTGGTAAACCAAGCTTTAATTATATGTATTTATTATTTTGAAAATAAATTGTCCCTTATAAGAATTAAATAAAAAAATTGGAATGTTTTGGTAATAAATTCAATAAATACACTTTTGTTTGGTCCCTATAGAATTGAATCATTAGAAAAAGAGTATCATTTAATGTAAGCAAGTGTACACCCATAGTTCATAGGATCTGCCTGCTCATACTTTAAGACACGAGGATGCTTGTTTAACCGGTCAAGTACCAGTTCCTTTATAACACCAGTTCCCATACCATGAATTATGAAGAGTATTGAACGAGAGTCTCTACCTGAAATAGCCATGTTTAGTTGCTGAAGTGCTTCTTCAGCTCGCATTCCTCTTAGATCCAATGTGTTGTTTGAGGTTTGAACTCGTAGTGGTTCACTTGCTTCTGAGATGAGTTGTGTCTGCAACACTTTGTTTAGCTGTTTCATGTTTATATGTGTAAGAATGCAGGAACCATAAGAATAGATGTTATTGTAACTCAAAATCAAGATATTACTATCAGATAAGTTTCCAAATTTAATAAAATTGCAGTTCAAATTGAACGCTTTAGCTTCGTTTTGGGTGTTTTAGCCGTCTCAAATGCTGCATAAAATTAGAGTTTGTAAGGGAGTTGAATTTTTGAAGTTGCAAAATACCAAAAAGGGAATATTGTATTTTAAATCCTGAACTATCTCTGTTTGGTGAAAAAAAATCTCAACTATAAAAATTGTTTTTTAAACCCTACCGGATTTTTTAAATCAAAATTAAATTTTGAACATATATTAAACCATAATTTCAAAATTTAACCAAAAAATATAATCAAAATTTAGGTTAATTATACTATAATTTCAAGTTTAAATTTGAGATATCGATTTAAAAAAATCAGGTTTTTTAAGTTTAGGGTTTAAAATAACCCGATTATCAAAGTTTAGGGTTTAAAAAATTATTTTGGAAAATTGAGGGTTTTTTTTTCACTAAACGGGAATAGTTTATGGTCTAAAAACTACATTCCCTACAAAAAATTGGTTATTTTGGACATTAACAAACTCTAAACTTCATTATTTTCAAATCAGATATCGGAAAAAAAGCTTTGAAGATCTTTAAATCAGAAAAGGAATGCTAACCTTTTTCTCTGTACGTAGAGATCGATTAGCTGTTTGACTGGTTCTGCCACGTGGAAGGGGCTTGATGTCTTTCCTCTTTATGCGGACTCTTAGTTTACCATGCTGGACTAGTACTGTCTCATCATCTCCAGCTTCATCAACAATGGTACCTAACTTACCTCCTAGTCCAGTTACAAGAACTTGTTCACCCACTTCTGGTGAATACTCGCTATAAGCTTCTTCTATGGATGCAAGATCGTTAGGACGGTAAGCTTCGATAATCTCTCCAATGGTCTCTTCAGTTTTCCGGATTAAGGAATTGTATTGATCAGCTTCAACTATTTCTAGTTGACTTTCGAATTCAGCCACCAGTTTCTGGATCTTTGACTTGGCAGTGTTTAGATCTTGTTGTATCCTTTGAGTTTCTTTCTTTAGAAGAGCCCTCTCTCGTTTCTCAAGATCATTTGACTCATGCTGAATCTTCAAGATAACAAAGGGGAAAACATAACAAGACAAAAATAACATCAGCAAAATAGTTTCTTGGATGAGAATCTAACGGTGAAACTATATATTCGTAGGAGATAATTAGATCAGCTTCAAGAAAAAATAACAAAAAGATCTAAATTATGCGACCCTTGAATGTCAAATTTCAATAACCTAAAGAAGACTATTTCTATATCTGCAGTCAATTTTATCATTCAGGGATCATCTCATCAGGGAATTAACAAAATGATTTCAGATTAGCAACAAAAACAAGAGTAGAAACAGTCGAAAAAGTACCTCGTTGTAAAGGTTCATTAAGTCTCTATGAAAAGCTGCAGTCTTGGTTGCTTGAAGCTTTAGCTTGTTCCTTTCCTCCACAAGGGACTGGAAGAGTGAACCTTTCCGCTCTACTTCCTGCTCTGGATTTAGTTTCTCTGCCCATTTTTGTGCGTACTCTAATATTCTTGAATTGAAACTAATTGACTTAGCTACTCTTAGTGCATTTGATTCACCAGTACTTCCCCAGAGTACTCGGTATGTAGGCTGTAAAGTTTCCATAGAGAATTCCATTGCAGCATTTTCGAATTGAGGTTCATTATCCTTCAAGCGACTTAAGTCACCATAATGCGTGGTTACAACAGCCACATTAACACGGTTTTTAATATACTGCAGGATACTAGTAGCAAGGGCCACCCCTTCTGAAGGATCGGTTCCACTACAGAGTTCATCCAGTAAGACCAGTGACTTTTCTGAAACAATGTCAATGATCTGACATATCCTTGATATGTGGCCGCTAAAGGTGGAGAGACTTTGCTCCAAAGACTGCAAATAAAAATTAATAAATATGAATACTAGGCATAAACAAAACAGCAAAGCTTTGCAAGAAATCAACCAGGGTTCTTGGAAACAGAACCAGTAGGACTTTTCAGAAAAAGTATTTCAAGCAGTTTAAGTTGCATGTAAACCTAGATAGGAATATGGCCGAGAAATTAATACATCTAATACTTGCAAGGAATTCATAAAGTAGTACCTGGGGATCCCCAACGTCAGCCAGAATAAGATCAAACCAAGGAAGCTTTGGGCGATTCTTAGCAGGCAAAAACATCCCTGACTTTGACATAAGAGATATTAATCCCAACGTCTTCAATAGAGCAGTCTTTCCTCCTGTGTTTGGTCCTGAGATGACCACAACTTTGGTTTTGCTTTCGACCTTAATGTCTATTGGCACAGGGAAACTGTTTCCACCGTCAGGACTGCCTAACACAGGTCCAAGAAGTAGTGGGTGCTGTGCAGAATCGATTTCTACAGCTAAAGGCTCATGGTCTCCAGCCAAGTCCAGTGTTTCAGTGTGTCCTGAGGTTAGTCTGGGATAGACACTGTTCATCCATTTTGCATGTGATGCTCTTGCAAAAGCAATGTCAAGTTCTAGTATTCTATCCAACATATGCATTATGTCCCTTCGCGCCTCTAACACTTCAGACGTTAAAAAGCTCAAAATGGCCATTTCTTCTGCTTTCTCAGAGTTCGCAAGCCTCACTTCCATGTTATTAAGCTCTAATGCCTCTTTTGGTTCCATAAAGCATGTTGCCCTTGAGCTACTAACACTCAGAACAACACCATCTGGAAGTAAATTTTTGTGTGAAGCTCTAATAGCCACGCACTTCCTTGATCTGCGCTGGGTTATTAAAGGCTTGTCAATTCCCCCAGCCTGAAAAATCTTAGTTGATACCATCTTCAAAAGAGAATCCAAATTCTCCATGTTTCTCTTCCGCTCAGACCTTATGATCTCCAGATCTTCACTCGCTCTGTCTAGTATCAATGATAGGTTGCAGTCGATACAAAAACCAATCTTCTGCTCCAAACTTGTCTTAAAATCACAACCCTGGAGTATCTCTACAAGAGGTGTAATCCTATATAAGATGAGATGAGTCAAAGCTAGAGCCATGAACATCTCACAAGCAATGAACACAGCTTTGATGGAACTATAAGATCTATCACATTGGGGCAGTACAAAAAGCCATAAAAACATTGAAATACACGAGGAAAACCCACTAATTTTATAGAGATCGGTGACTATAATTCATGGAAAGTAGCCCAGGACATTCTGATTCATTGACAGTATCCGTACCCAATTCTTTGGTTGTGCCTTGCTAACCCATCAGATTACGCTCAAAAGTTACATAAGTAGAAAATTTCCGCTGAAAATGCTTTACTCGTTTGCAAGATTATATAGATAATGGAGCGAGACAGGAGAAAGAGGCGAACAAACAAAGAAAAAGAGTAACAACCAGAGTATCAGACATATACCGGCTATCAGTAGCGTTAGCCTCTCGAAGCTTCTCAAACGCCGAAGTAGCCGCTATCAATGTGCTACGAACAGCGCAGAGCTCTCTAACGGTAAGCAATTGACCAGCAATAGCACGCTCCACAATGTCAGATAAGTCTAGTATCTCAGACAACACCAAACGTCGCGATTCCATGACCTCCATCGCCGCCAACGCAGCCGCTGTTTGATCAAGGAGAATTCTACTCTCTTCCAGAGAATTCCCGACCGGAATATGCGCGTTTTCGGTGGCATAGAGGCCCATAGTTGTGGAAGCAAAGGGAGAGAGCTGGTTGCAGAGGGCTCGCCATTCTAGAACCTCTAGAGTTTGGATTTGGACTGAGCGAGAGTCGCTTGAAGAAGCTTTGACGCGTGAAACGGCCGGAGCGATGGCACGTGAAAACGAGCGAGAATGGAACCTGAGCTGAAAAATCGTTGGTGTGTGTAAATGGAGGGAAATAGGGTTCATCGGACCAACAAAAAGGTAGAGATAATGAAGAAAAACAAATGGAAAAAATCTATTGTATACTTAACCGGACCTAATGTTAACCGGTTATTAGCGAATTTGTGTGGTCGAGGTGGACCGGTTTAATAATTTGACCCATTTTATTTCTTCGTCTTTCATATTCCCAAAGCCTTCATATTTACCGGCAAGACTTGCCGGCGAAGTGTGAATGGCGGTCTGGAGCTGTTTACGCGCCTCTTCTCTTTCTCCAACGCGTCACCGTATTTCTACTCTCTCTCTTCTCTTTCTCTCTCATCACTCTCATCCAGAACCTCTTTGCTCGCCCTCGCCTTTGCAATCATCTGAGCGTCCATGTTTCTCATCTCTCCGCCGGGGTTTCTCGTCTCTCCCCAGTGATTCTGAGCCTGGAAGAGAGTTTCCACTTGTAAATTTAGGCTCTCAAATCAACGACGAATCTTCTTTGCCAGTTCTCGCCGTCGTACACTGTCTCGACGGGTTCCATCAGTTTACAGGGTTGCCTTGGTGAGCTTTGTTTTGATCTTTTGTTATAAAGACAGGATCGTTATTGAGCTTATTGAATTTTGTTTACTAAGTCGTTTAATTGAAGTGTAGGTGGATGATTATTGCATCTTCCACTGTGGCTGTTAGACTAGCATTGTTACCTTTGCTCATAGTACAACTCAAGAAATTGAAGAGAATTTCGGAGTTGTTACCTCAGTGTTAGTGCTAGCTTTCTTCTTTGATGTTGTGCATACTTCTTGTTCCTGTGAATGTAGTCATGAGAGGAGTTGATCAGTCGTTGCTTTTCAAAGTAGCTATTTTATTTCTATTCTATTTGGTAGATTTTATGGCATTGATCCTAACACTTTTCCTAACAGTGCCCACACCGATCCCAGAAACTCCAACAGTTAGAAAATCTATTGACCAGTTTTCTCAATTTCTTAAAGAAAGTAGAGCAATTGGGTGCCCCTCCTTTTTGTGGTTTTTTCCATACTTATCAGTCCAGGTAAATAAATCTTCTATTGTAATATTTTCTACCACCTAACTTGAACCATTGGCTTTCTTTTTGAATTAGAGATTGTTTCGTACATTGATAGATATTATAAATGTTGAAGTAGTGTGCGTCTGCATCATGTTTGATCTCGTTTATCCTCTGACTTTTATTATTTGCAGCTCCCATGCTTTTTCTTACTGATGTCTAGCATCCGGAAGATGTCATTAGATGGGCATCCTGGGTTTGACTCTGTAAGTTGATACGACACTTCGTGCTTGAATATCAATATCACTTGAGATTCAAGCATACTTGACAATGCCTGAGACTGAGCTGTTATCTTGTTCTTCGCAGGGTGGTGCCTTATGGTTCCAGGATTTGAGTGCTTTTCCTGGTGGCGCATTTGGACCAGTCTTTCCAGTTTTAATTGCTGGCTTCCATTACATTAACATACAGGTTTTTGCCAACCTGGAATTCAAATACTCTGTTGATGATCAATATATACTTGCTACTCGATAAAATTAAGTTGTTCTACGTAATTGTTACCATAGTCTAGTCAAATTGCAGGTTAACTGACGGTCTTATAAATTCGTACTTCTAACATATATTCCTATTCCAGATTTCTTTTGATACATCCACAATTCGTCAAACTACTGGCTTGACTGGGTTGCTCATGAGAGTGAGTCGAATTCTTTTTTGCTGCCTTGGTTAATTACGTTTTGCGTAATTTTGTTTGCTTGGACCACTAATTATTTTTCTACCATGAAGTTATATTTTGCTTTTGTTCACGCTGACTTTTAATTATGAATTTTAAGATGTACTTGTTTTTGCATTTGTAGTATTACAAATTATACTTGGAGATCTTAAGTGTTCCTCTGCTTTTTGTTGGCTATGCTGTTCCACAAGTAAGTAATTTCCTCCATTGTCGTTTACTCTAGATAACCTTTTCATGGGTTTTCACTTGTCTAAATCTTCATCTTCCTTTTGGACTTTTTTACTGTCTTTCTAACAATTATCATACCATTTTCTTCTTTTGTGTTTTAATATGGTCTTACTTCTTTTTTTGGGTCTATGCACGCTGCTCGTTTTGCCATGTGATTGTTCTGACAGTAATCCTCTTGTTCAGTTACCATATCTCCCGTCTATCGTTTTCCTAGAGACTCTGAACTGTCCTTCTTTCCTCCCCCATTTATCTTTTGCTGAGCTGAATCACTAATACTTCTGTTTTTTTATGTGTCATGATCGCTTTCTTAAACTATCGTTTTTTTACACTTGTTCAGGGAAGTCTTGTCTATTGGTTAACCAATAGCTCACTGAACATATTTCAGGTATGCTATCTTGTCTCATTTCTCAGAATTGGCAGTGACTGCACCGGTGAGTCATACAGAATTAGTTTTGGTAGAGAATGTTGAACTCCATAAGTTCCTCACCAACGAATTTTAATTCTGCAGCAATTATCTCTCAAGCACCCTGCGATTGGAGCAAAACTTGGTTTAGTGGATCAGGCAAGCTCTTCGGATGTCGAGGGTTCGGTGGAGATCAGTGAATCTGTGATCAAGTATGTGGACAGTAACTCAAGAGAGCAAACTCTTCATGTACAGACTTTAACACCAGAAGAACTTCTCTCTGTAAGTAGAGGAAAATGAATATGTTGATCATGTCTATTGTTATGTTTCTTTTTTCTGAAAGTAAATTTGGTGTCAGCTTTCAGTTCAGCTCTTGTCGAAAGGTGAAAGAGAACCATCCATTCACTTGCTCCAGTATGGACTTACCGTTGCTTTCCTCTTGGTCCCGTAATTTTCTTTACCTACATATGATAGTCATGTTCACTGCATGAGTAACATTGTTTTCAGATTAGCTCTTGAAAAGGACCCTGGATATGTGAGAGGGTTGGTCCTCATGGGGCAGGCTTTGTTGCAGAAAGCGCAGTTGTCAGAAGCTACTGAACATTTAGAGCGTGCTATTTCCAAGGTCAGAAATTCCATTCCTTTACATACTAGTCCTTTCAGTAGTTCTGTGGCCAAATGGGTTCTTAGGATCAAGATCCAGTCCATTACTTAGGGCTAAAACTTCAGGGAGTTCTATCAAAAAGCTAGGGGGAATCTTGCAAACCACTCATTGTAGTGTGATACCCATAACTTTTCCAACAATAGCGGGTTGTTGGCTCTATCTACTTATTGATTGTGTAAATTTTAGTACTTGGAATTAATTGACTAAGCAGAACTCCTTCTCTGTTTCTCTCTCAGCTCCTTGATGGAAGCGCATCAGATACTGAGGATGTTGAACTGCTAATGCTTGCATCTCAATGGGCCGGTGCAGCATACGTACAACAGGTTTGACCGATCATTATTTTTGAAAACGATAATCATCAAAGAGTGGAATACCTGCATCGGAAGTTAACAGCCAATTATGACTGCATTTGCCTGTCATCATGATCCTAAGCTTAGTTCCGATATGCTTTGATTGTCGATCTTTGTATTAATACTTACACTGAGATCAGTGGCAAGTTAATAACAAGCCTGACATTGGTGTCTAACCGTAAGGAATTCTACATGGCAGGGAGATATGAAAAGAGGAATCACCCACTTGGAAAGAGTAGCAAAACTGAAAGAACCCGGTGATCCTAAAAGCAAAGAACATTACTTTGAGACATTGTTGCTTCTTTCAAGGTACTTTTATAACAAACTATCACAATACAGAGTTTAGGGAACAGATAAGTACGAGATTGACCTTTGAGACCGTAGACAAAGAAGCATATACCTCCTGAGTTGTGGCAATTTCTAAACAAAAAATTTGTGTGTGCTTTATTATTGCAGTGCTTTGTACAAAGACGGGAAAAGCCATGAAGCTGCAAAGATTCTACGAGTATTAGTGGATCACAATCCATCCTACAAACATCTTCTGGAGCAGTGTGAAGATGAGAATGAGCTGGTTAGTGATCTTGCCAGTAGTAGGAAGGATCATTTCTAATAATCTCTTGTCTTAATTGTTCGTTTTGCTGATCAATAGATTAAATTAAATAGCACATGTATTGATGATCAATACATTATTTACCTCATATTTATATATATTTGCAGTTAAGTCTACTTATTAAACCAGGACTAGAAGTCATAACAAAATACAGACAAGTCCAAGTTTACTTCACAACACAGTTTCAGACCAGAGCTAAACTACTTTATTCCGATAACAGACATTAGAAAGCGAAGTCTACCACTGACTAGAGCTACATCATGGCTGTTCTGTTCCAACCTTGACCAGGTCAATGGCGGCTTCACTCCTGTGAATACGTAAAGAGCTTGCAACTCCTCCGCATACGTGGCACTCCTCACAACACTGTATCCTACTACTTTCCTCAACAACTCCATCTTCTCCCAGATTTGCTCCTCACTATACACCTGCAAGGTACCTTTAACTTTATCAAACCAACGCTTCTCTATTAATCTTTAGATAGATTCAATGACTCTTTAACATTAGCCTAGAATCAAACTCAAAAACACAGCAGTTAATCAGTAGATCCAGACCAGAGAGCTAGAAGTAAAGACTAGAGACTAGTCCTTATCACATTTCTAATAAGAGTAGATTCAAGAATGCTTGAACCGTTGCCACTTTTATGTCCTTGCAGCCATGTGAATTGGGTTGATTAAGTCACCCTTCATATTCAAGAATCCAAAGCAAGACATCTTTAGAGAGATGAGAGTAAAACCGGTTACCTGAACGACCGGTTTTCCTCTTTTTCTTAACTGTGTTTTTTCGTTTCTCTTCTCCAGTTCCACTTGCTGCATTATCGGCTTGGTCTATCGGCTGAATCATTCATCAAGAGGATTAAAGAGAGACTTAAAAACTCAGCTTTGGAAAAACCAATCAAGGCTAAGATCTCTAAATCCGGTAAGATATTAAGCTAACAAGTCAAAAGATGATATATAGGATTAAGTCTTAACCTCATTTGAAGATGTTTCCTCCTTCTTGTCTTTAACAGTTTCAGTTGTCTTATCCCCACTTTCCCCTGCAAAAACAGGAAACTTTCTAAGCTTTTTCAAACAATTTACAGGTATACAATCATCAAGAACAAGCTTCAAGTTCAAGTAAACAACCTTCATCTCTAATCTCAGGTGCTTCCTCCTTTCCTCCTTCACCTGAAGCTGTAGACTTTTCACTCTCAGAGATTCCTCTATCTAACGCCTCGTCAGTTCTACCCTCGTCCCGAATTCTCTCAATCAAGCTCTTTGACTCTTTAACATCATCTATTTCACCTTCTTCAATCTCATACATACCCATCAAAGGCTTACCCTCATAAACTTTGGCCATGTCTTCACCATTTCTGTCCTCAAAGCCATTGATTTCTTGGTCATAAGTCGTAGCAGGAAGCAGAGTACTCATCAGCTTTTGAGTACAAGCATAGTTTGCCAAGTAGAGACAATAAGGAACTGAGGAGATCAAGGCGATGGTAGAGAGAAGAAGAAGTGAAGGAATAAGAAGTGGTAATGTAGACACAACAACACCAACTGTTAAAACCTTCTTCCCAACACTAACCACTTTACTCCAAACCCAATCCATCTTCTCACCATAGTCACTAGATTGATTTTCTTCCATCCTTGGTTAAATATACACTGCATCAAAATGGGTATGTTCTAAGCTCAAAAGAGAGAAGAGAAAGAGCCAAATTTTCACAGAAAACAGACACAAACCAGGTTGAATTACAACATGCTTGTAAGAACAAAGCTTTAACCAAAGTTTTCTAGAGACATTGATGATTTTTTCTTCATGAAAAAACTGAAATAAAAACTCCTATGCAGGTAAGAACAGTGAGGAAGAAAACGTCATGCAGATACAGGTAAGAGGAGCTGATAAAATCTGTAGATTTCATGAAAGAAAGCAACACAAATGTTCTCAAAAGCAAATATGAGAAGGTAGAAGAAAGACAAACCTGTTTTAGGGTTTAAAGAAAGATGAAAGCAAAGAAATCATGGCAGATTCAAGAGCAGCAAGCAAGAAGAAGATAGAGAGAGGGAGGAAGAGAGGGGTTGGGATAACAAAGACTGGAGATTGCATGGAGATGATGACGTGGCTTTTCCTCTCTCTATCCACTTGTTCTTCACACTCTGCAAATTTGTTCTTCTTGAATCCAAATTAGACAAAAAAGATTCAAATTTGAGGTTTATAATTATACACACTTATAAAGATTGCAACCAAACAATATTTTAGTAAAACAATGTATATTTTACAGAAATATAAACCAATGATGTTTATTTAGAGACACATGATTTCGTTTATAAATTAATGGTTTACAAAATTAAAATTATAGAATTATAGATTTAATGATTCAGAATTTTTTTTATTTGAAAAAAAAACATCTTGGTCATAGATTATGTGTATAAAATCAAATAAAAATTATTTAGATATATGGCCCTATTTGATTGGTACACACATATATGCCACAGATATAATATGAAAACATATTAATTAATATAAAAATATTCATAAATTTATTATTATTTTTTAAAAATATAAAAAGCAAGAAAATTATTGGAAGAATTGTTAAAAAGACCTTGGAGTTGTAGAGAAAAAAAAAAAAAAAATTTAAAGAGTTTTTAGTAAAATAAAGTGAGGATTTATTGAGTAAAAAAAAAAATAAAGTGAGGATTTTATCGCCTCACATCTGAATGAGGAATATCGTCGAATTGGGCTTTCCCTGTCTGTATTGTGTTTTCTCTGCGTCTTCTTCTTCTTCACGACAACACAGAAACAGTAACGAGAAGAAGCTTGAGCTCTTCCTGCCTAACATCGCTTTGCGTATTCTCATGGTCTTTCAATTATCATGAAGGTTTGCGACTTCGTGTGGCCTTCCGCACCACCCAGATTAGTTACGCGTTATCCACACTTGCCCCTTCGCACATACACCATACGCTCCGGCTTGCAGGTGAAGTCATTTCAGCGCAGTGACTTTGACCGATTCGCTGATAACGTGAAGTCTGGAAAGGCTTGGAGAGACGCATGGCGCAGCGCTAATGATGGGTTCGAGCAACTTGTCTTTGAGGCGAAGAAAACTGCTGAGCGCATAGACCGACAGTACGCTGTCTCTCGCCGTTTTAGCTCAGCCGCAAGCTCTGCCGGTGACCGTGCTCGTGAAATTGATCGAGAGCTTGGTATTACCCCACGATTGCGGAGTTTCTCTGTAGATTTTAGTAGGAATTGGCCCAAGGTGCTTTCTCTTCCCCTACACCATAAATTGGACTTGTTTGATTTCGTTTCGACTGTATAATTTCAGCTGCAAGTTAAATTTTATCTGTCTGCTAAATGATAAAGAGTCTGGAAATGGCTAATGCTAGTCAATGTAGGATTGATTGTGCACATGGCCTGTAGGATTCCCATTGATAGATGGCTTCTGCAAGATGTTTAGTAGTAATCTCTCAGCTGTGATTCTTAACCTGTTTTCTTCTGTGAGTAGAAGACTAGAAGTAATCAAACAAATGCAACAAGACAGAAGTTCTTCTATGTTTGGTTAATTTGATTTTGATTTGTCTATGCATAGAACATTTGATATTCAATTCGTCTGCGTCCTTGTAAACAAGTGGATTTAGTACTTGATGACTCTCTCTTTGATCTTCTCCTAGACGATTCTAGAGTATTGAATTTGATAGTGTCATATGTGAAATGGAGAAACATAGGACTAGGCGCTGGATTTGTAAAGATCGAAGGCTATGTCCTTTGAAAGTACAGCTGATGCATTTAAAGAGATTTCTATTCAGTTCCATTCTCTCTACTATTTCGGTACAATGTGTTTTGTGGATTAGATGACTGGCAAGAACTAAGTTCTTAAGTTTGTACTGGGACGTTGAATCATTCAGTGGTCGATTATAGAAATATATATGGTCTGTGAATGCATAATTTAACCCATGATATCTCATGGTTGTAGCTAAATGACTTTTGATTCCACCTGCAACTGGTGTTTTAACGACCTTGTGCTGAGTTTTTTCACTTGTTTCCCTTACAGTACAGGAAGCAATTCAGTGATTTCTTGAATACACCGCTTGGTGGAAGTTTTGCTGTAAGTATTATATACTTATATTCTCTCGCTTCAATTCTATTATGACTGGGTTGAAAGGTGAAAATTTTGATGGCGGAATCATTCCATAAACATGATCCACTATCATTAACTCACCTGATGATATGCTTGTCTTATGAATTCTGCTTTACACACTTTATTATACTAATCTTGGAAATGCTTGTGTTACTTATTCTTTGATTTCTATCTCCAGACTATCTTCTTTCTCTGGTTTGCTCTCTCTGGATGGCTTTTCCGAACTATAATAATTGCGACTTGGGTTCTTCCAATTGCTGGTCCTCTTCTCATTGGTGCAGTAGCCAATAATCTCGTCATCAAGGTATGACTAATAGAACTCAGATACTTTCTCTACATTCATCTCCCTTGTCCGCTACAGAACCTGAATGCTGAAGTTCCTTAAAACCTAAACCGAAATGTATATAACTAAAACCCTTATTATATAATGTTTTTGGTACCTTACAGGGAGAATGCCCAGCATGTAAGAAGCAATTCATAGGATACAAAAACCAAGTTATCAGATGTGATGGATGTGGGAACATTGTGTGGCAACCCCAAGGAGGAGACTTCTTCTCAAAAGGCAACAACAACAAAAACAACAATGGAAACTCCAAAAAACCACCTCAGGGACAAATCATTGATGTCGATTTTGAGGAGAAATGATGAGCAGAGACTGATAAAGAACGTTATAAGGAAACAGAAACAGAAACAGAAAGCTCTTGTGTTCTACATATACTGGAAGTAAAGAAGATATGTTGTCTCTCCTGGGCTTATACTATTTGTTGTTTTGTCTGTTTTTGAGCTGCAGAGGTGTTGCTTAATGTACATGACTAAAACTTTGTGTATTGCAGATGAACAATGTAGTTTCTCAGCAGAGAGGAGACAAAAGTATTTTACATCATACTATAAAAAAAACAAGTGATATTACTGCAAATGGATTGTGTTATGCCCACCAAGTGTTCGACAAAAGTACTAAGTTCGGATTTAGGGTTTTTTTTTTGTTGCGGAACTGCAAATTTACGCGCTCTTTTTTGATATAACACGTGACCCTCACGTGATCAAACAAACGGATTATGTGTTTAAATTCCCCCTTTTCGATTTCAACTAAATCTTCTTGAATGCTTTTCTCGGGAAAATTACAGGGAAGATTTTAAAACTAGAGAGAAAATCGCATGGTGGCTACTCCGCGATTCAAGAATAAGATCGCCGACTCTGTTTCAAACATCGAAGGGGAAATCGTTGGGATATCGGTCAAAGAAAGAAGGTTTTGATTCGCTTATTGTTGTTCTCAGTCTGACTATGGAGATTGAATCATCGAAGGTTCAAGAAGAGGAGAAGGTTGAAGAAACGGATCAGAAAATGGAATCGTAAGCAGTTACAATCTCTTCCGAGTATATAAGATTAAAGATTACATTTCCGTCGAAGAATTTCACTGAAAATCGACTTCTTCGTGGTTGTTTATGCTTATCTATTGTACAGAGCCGATGAAGACGGTGTTCCTGAGCCGATGAAACCTGATGAAAAACTTGAGCATATTAGCGGCAAAGAGGAAGTGAACGTCAACTCTTTTTCAGCTCTTGATATGATATTCAAGGTTTAATTTCTCACTGCCAGAAAGCATAAATCTCTTTCTTGTTTGTTTGATTAAATTCTGAAGAATGTGAGTTTTGCAGTCTCTGTGGTACATCAGTGTTTTCAAACAAGAGTTGGCCAAAATTCGTGTACCAGATGCGAGCCCCAGAAAACCTATTTTGCAGCCATTGAAGCAGCTGCTTTTTATGTACGGTACAGAGGGCATTGTTGATGAGCTTAACCAGGACATTTATGATGCCCTTCTCGATGATCTAATGATTGCCATACTACAGGTCACTCATCCTGAGGTATCTACTCAGACCCCAACCTTTGTTTGTCTTCCTCTTTTACAAGCTTCACATAGGCTTATATCACTCTCTACTCTTTCAGATAAATACTATTTGTGAATTTTGGTTATTCATCACTCGGCTTCTGTATTACTGGAATAGTGAAGGGGGGACGAAACGTCTAGATTTCCATTTTAAAATGAACGAAGCAGCAGTAAATATGATTTGCGATAGATGCCAAAAGGAAACTGATCATCCATTTGACCGTTCTTATGGTCTTATCATCAGTGCATATGAACTCAGAGAAACCAAGGCAAGTCTCTCTTCTTCCTCTTACTTTCTTTATATATTAAGCCAACAAAAACTCAAACTTCCATGGAAAATGATGCTAGAACGTTTTTGTGATCACAGTCTGCACTTGAGGAGATTTCGTTTGAGAGGATCCTTAAGGTTACCAGAATCATCTTAAAGATACCTTGCGATGGAAACAGTGGAAGATGTGGGAAACAAAACTATGTTCCTCGTATCATAGATAGACTTCCATCAGTTTTCCCATTTGGTAAGTTTTATGATAAGCTATTAAGTTCACAAAAAAACACAGTGCATTAACTAGTTGATCATATTTGGGTTTAGTACTTGAATGGGAGTATAATGAAACTGAAGACGAGATATCAGCTACAGCTTCTATTCTGACACCAGAAATAGATATCAGTGAAATATACCAATATCATGGTGTCTCTTCACTCACCAAATACCAACTTGTATCAATGGTAAATCTCAGCCTTGTTTTCCATTTCAGATTTTACTAATGACAATGATGATTCTCACCTGAAACAAAAACACCAATGTTATTATTCAGATTTGCTTGGTTGGGGAACAATACAACTGTATAGCTTATGCAAATGGTAGCTGGCTCAGACATTTTCGTTCTGTGAAAGAGGTAAGACTTACACAGTTTTTGTTCTCGATCTCTCCTCTGTTCTGTTACTTCTTACATAGAATCAGAAGATCAGGTTTGCTGAACCACTAATGAATCTGCAGGATTGCTTAGATGAGATTGAACACACCAGTGGAGCTTCTAAAGAAAAGACATGGATTCATAAGAAAGAGGTTAAAATTTTTTTATTGATATTTGATGAATCCTATCTATATATAATAAGCTAAACTCGGTTACGTTTGCATATACATCATCCAGGTTATTGGAGACTGGCAGAATGTTCTCAACTGTATCAGAAACCTGAAAATTCGACCCGAAATTCTACTTTTTGAAAACGTAAGCTCCTTTGATTGCAGATTTCTTCTTGTTTCTTTTCTCTATTCATCAATGTGTGTTTCCTGAATTGCAGGTTGCCAGTGACAAACTTCCTCAATGTGAAGAACAAGGTTCTGGTTTGTTTTTTTTTGGAACTTCATTGCTCTGTAATTTCAATTGAGAACAAATACTTTGGAATTAGAACATGTTTCAGCTTATGATATATAATGTTTTTGGTACTTTACAGGGAGAGTGGCCAGCATATAAGAAACAATTCATAGGATACAAGAATCAAGAAACAACATAGTGTGGCAGCTACAAGGAGACCTCTGTTTTTAGAGCTGCAGAGGTGTTGCTTAATGTACATGACAAGAACTTTGTGTACTGTAGATGAACAATGTAGTTTCCAAGTTGAGAGAGACTCGATCGAAACTCAACAAAGTATTATACATCATACTTAAAAAAACAAGTGATATTGTAGCAAAGTAATTGTATGTGTTTTACTGCAAATGCATTGTGTTGTGCCCACCAAGTGTTCGACAAAAGTTCTAACTAGTACCAGTTCGGATTTAGGGTTTTTTTGTTGCGGAACTGCAAATTTACGCGCTCTTTATTCGCCTCTTTCGATTTCAACTTTACTCTTCTTGAATGCTTTTCTCGAGAAATATACAGGGAAGATTTTAAAACTAGAGAGAAAATCGCGATTCAAAAATAAGATCGCCGACCCTGTTTCAAATAGCGAAGAAATCGTAGGGGAAATCGTTGGGATATCAGTCAAAGAAAGAAGGTTTTGATTCGCTTATTGTTGTTCTCAGTCTGACTATGGAGATTGAATCATCGAAGGTTCAAGAAGAGGAGAAGGTTGAAGAAACAGATCAGAAAATAGAATCGTAAGCAGTTATAACCTCTTCTGAGTTTATAAGATTACAATTCCGCCGATGAATTTCACTGAAAATCGTCTTCTTCGTGCTTGTTTATGCTTATCTATTGTACAGAGCCGATGACCACGGTGTTCCTGAGCCGATGAAACTTGATGAAAAACTTGAGCATATTAGCGGCAAAGAGGAAGTGAACGTCATTTCTCTCTCAGCTCTTGATATGATACTCAAGGTTTAATTTCTCGCAGCAAAACACACGAGTCTCTTTCTTTTTTGATTGATTACGTTCTCAAGAATCTGAGTTTTGCAGTCCTTGTGGTACATCAGTGTTTTCACAAAAGAGTTAGACAAATGTCAAGCACCAGATGTGAGCTCCTTGGAACATGAATCAGTTTTCCAGCCATTGAAGCAGCTGCTTTTAATGTACGGTAAAGGGGAGATCGTTGATGAGCTTAACCAGGATCTTTATGATGTCCTTATCGAAGATCTAATAAAGGCCCTACAGGGCACTCATCCTCTGGTATCTACTCAGACCCCAACCTTTGTTTGTCTTCCTCTTTCACATGCTTTACATAAGCTTATTTATTACTCTCTAATCTTTCAGATACCAACTATTTCTGACTTTTGGGTAGTATTCATTGAGCTTTTGTATATCTGGAGAAGTAAAGAGGGGAAGAAACGTCTAAATTCCCACTTTAAAGTGAACGAAGCAGCAGTAAAAATGATTTGTAATAGATGCCAAAAGGAAACTGATTATCCATTTCAACGTTCTTATGGTCTTATCATCAGTGCATATGAACTCAGAGAAACCAAGGCAAGTCTCTCTTCTTCCTCTTACTTTCTATATATATTAAGCCAACAAGAACTCAAGCTTCCATGGAAATTGATGCTAGTATCCTTTGTGTGATCACAGTCTGCACTTGAGGAATTTTCGTTTGAGAGTATCCTTAAGGTTATCAGAACCATCTTAAAGATGCCTTGCGATGTAAACCTAGGAGGATGTGGGAAACGAAACTATGTTCCTCGTATTCTAGATAAACTTCCAGCTGTTTTCCCACTTGGTAAGTTTCAAGTTCATTGGTCATTAAGCATCAAAAGACACAGTGCATTAACTAGTTGAACATTTGGCGTTTAGTACTTGAATGGGAGTATAATGAAACTGAAGAAGAGATGTCAGCTACAGCTTCTATTCTAAGAACAGAAATAGATATCAGTGAAATTTACCAATACGATGGTGATTCTTCACTCACCAAATACCAACTTGTATCAATGGTAAATCTCAGCCTTGTTTTCCATTTCAGATTTTACTAATCACAATGTTTATTCTCACCTGAAACAAAAGCTCCAATGTTATTATTCAGATTTGCTTGGTTGGGGAACTATACAACTGTATAGCTTATGTAAATGGTAGTTGGATCAGACATTTTCGTTATGAGCAAGAGGTAAGACTTACACACTTTTTGTTCTCGATCTCTTCTCGTTCTGTTACACTTCTTACAAATGAATCTGCAGGATGGCTTAGATGAGATTGAACACACCAGTGAAGCTTCTAAAGAAAAGACATGGATTCCTAAGAAAGAGGTTCAAAATTTTTATTGACATTTGATGAATCCTATCTATATATAATAAGCTAAACTCGGTTATGTTTGCATATACATCATCTAGGTTATTGGAGACTGGGAGAATGTTCTCAGCTGTATCAAAAACCTGAAAATTCGACCCGAAATTCTACTTTTTGAAAACGTAAGCTCCTTTGATTGCAGATTTCTTCTTGTTTCTTTTCTATTCATCAATGTGTTTTCCTGAATTGCAGGTTGCCAGTGACAAACTTTCTCAATGCTGAAGAACAAGGTTCTGTTTTTTTTCCTTTTTTGGAACTTCATTGCTCTGTAATTTCAATTGAGAACAAATAGTTTTGAATTAGAACATGTTTCAGCTTATGATATAATGTTTTTGGTACTTTATAGGGAGAATGCCCAACATGTAAGAATCAAGTAATCAGATGTTTTCAAAAGGCGGCAACAACAACAAAAACAACAATGGAAACTCCAAAAAACCAACTAGGGGCCAAAATCATTGATGTCGATTTTGAGGAGAAATGATGAGCAGAGAGTGATGAAGAATGTTATAAGGAAACAGAAAGCTCTTGTGTTCCACATATACTGGAAGTAAAGAAGATATGTTGTCTCTTCGTGGCTCTACGATTTGTTGTTTTGTCTGTTTTTTGAGCTGCAGAGGTGTTGTGTACTGTAGATGAACAATGGAGTTTCCAAGCTGAGAGACATTTGAAAAGTATTTTACATGTTGATATTACTGCAAATGGATTGTGTTGTGCCCACCAAGTGTTCGACAAAAGTTCTAATTACCAGGTTCGGATTTAGGGTTTGTTGTTGCGGAAGATTGCAGCTGCAAATTTACGCGCTTTTCTCGATTTAACACGTGACCCCCCGGCCCCCTCACGTGATTAAACGAACGGATTACGAATTTGAATTCTTCCCCTTCGATTTCCACTAAATCTTCTTGACCGCTTTTCTCGGGAAAAAAATACTGGAAAGATTTAAAACTAGAGAGAAAATCGCATGGTGGTTACTCCGCAATTCAACAATAATGGAATATCGCAACTGTGTTTCAAATTACGAAGAGATCCAAATTGTTGGGATATTAGGGTTTTGCTTCGCTGATTGTCGTTCTCAGTCTGACTATGGAGATTGAATCATCGAAGGTTCTAGAAGAGGAGAAGGTTGAAGAAACAGATCAGAAAATAGAATTGTAAGCAGTTACATTCCCGCCGATGAATTTCACTGAAAATCATCTTCTTCATGCTTGTTTATGCTTATCTATTGTACAGAGATTCTTCAGTAACGCATACGATGGTGTTCCTGAGCCGATGAAACCTGATGAAAAGCTTGAGCATATCATTTCTGTTTCAGCTCTTGATATGATACTCAAGGTTTAATTTCTCACTGCCAAAAAACACGAATCTCTTTCTTGTTTATTTGATTAAGTTCTCAAGAACATATGAATTTTGCAGGGCATGTGGCACATCAGCGTTTTCACACAAGAGTTGGCCAAAATTCATGTATCAGATCTGAGCTTCATAGAACATGAACCAATGTTCCAGTCATTGCAATGGCTGCTTTTTATGTACGGTCCAGAGGAGATCGTTGATGAGCTTAACCAAGACCTTTATGAGTTCCTTCTCGAAGATCTAATAAGTGCCCTAAAGATCACTCATCCAGTGGTATCTACTCTAACCCTCTCAACCTTTGTGTCTCTCTTACTCTTTTTCAAGCTTCACATAAGCTTATAAGTTATATCACTCTCTCTACTCTTTCAGATACATACTATTTCTGACTTTTGGGTAGTCATCATTGATCTTTTGTATCTCTGGAGAAGTGAAAATGGGAAGAAACATCTAAATTCCCACTTTAAAGTGAACGAAGCAGCAGTAAAAATGATATGCAAGAGATGCCAAAAGGAAACTGATTATCCAGTTGAACGTTTTTATGGTCTTATCATCAGTGCATATGAACTCAGAGAAACCAAGGCAAGTAGTCCCTATTGTTCCTATTTAGTTTCTTTATATATTATGCCGACAAGCTTCCATGGAAACTGATACTAGAAACGTTTGTGTGTCATCACAGTCTATACTTAAGCACTTTTCGTTTGAGAGTATCCTCAAGATTATCAGAATCAGCTTAAAGATGCCTTGCGATGTAAACAGAGGAGGATGTGTGAAACGAAACTATGCTCGTCGTATTTTAGATACACTTCCATCTGTTTTCCAAATTGGTAAGTGCTATATCAAAATTCACTGATCATTAGGCATCAAAAAAACACAGTGCATTAACTCGTTGAACATTTGGCTTTTAGTACTTAAATGGGAGTTCAATGAAACTGAAGAAGAGATGTCAGCTACAGCTTCTATTCTAACACCAGAAATAGATATCAGTGAAATATACCAATGCCATGGTGTCTCTTCACCCACCAAATACAAACTTGTATCAATGGTAAAGCTTAGCCATGTTTTCCATCTCAGATTTTACTAATGACAATGATGATTCTCACCTGAAACAAAAACTCCAATGTTCTTATTCAGATTTGCTTCGATGGTGAACGATACAACTGTATAGCTTATGAAAATGGTAGCTGGGTCAGACATTTTCGTTGTGAGCAAGAGGTAAAACTTACACACTTTTTTGTTCTCGATCTCTCCTCGTCCTGTTACTTCTTACATAGAGAAAGATCAGGTTTGCTGAAAACACTAATTAATCTGCAGGATTGCTTAGATGAGATTGAATTCACCAATGAAGCTTCTAAAGGAAAGACATTGGTTTCTCAAAAAGAGGTGATTGGAGACTGGCAGAATGTTCTCAGATGTTTCAGAAAACTGAAAATTCGACCCGAAATGCTATTTTTTGAAAACGTAAGCTCCTTTTATTGCAGACTTCTCTTGTTTCTTTTCTATTCCTCATGTGTTTGTCTGAATTTGCAGGTTACCAATGATAATCTTTCTCAGTGCTGAAGAACAAGGTTCTGTTTTTTTCCTTTTTAAACTTCACTGCTCTGTAATTTCAAATTGAGAACAAATGCTTTAGAATTAGAACATGTTTCATCTTTGGTAACTGCATTATTGTTCATAAAACTATTTACTTCTAATGTCATCAAACAGCTTCGAAGAACAGGATCTCTGGCCGAAGATTCTTTTCACCACAGAATGTAAGCACATTCTCCCAGCTACCAACAATCTGGTGCATCAACACAAATTTTCATGAATTCTCTGTTCTCTTTCGATCAAGTAACAAGTCAACATGAATTCTCTCATCTCTTACCTCTTCTGCTACAGAATCATATCTGACCCATTTGTCCTTTTCATAAGCTATGCAGACATATTCTTCTTCACCACAACAAACCTGCACATCACGTCACAAGATTGTAACAAGTAAGCTGGTAACTTACCTTTTTCAAATTTTACACAGTTTCAGACTTTACCATTGAAGCAAGGTGGTACTTAGTGTTCGTTTCTAAGCCTTCGTATAGCTTGCTGATATCTATCTCTGGGACTAAAGCCTTTGTTGTTGCAGATATTTCGTGTTCAGCATCGTTCTTCTCCCATTCGAGTGCTAATGTCATCAACATTGTAATTTTATCATGGCAGAATAAAGATATGTGTACATAAGATCACAATCATGAAAACTTACTGATTGTGAAGATTGGTGGGAATCTAGTTATAATATGATGAACATAGTTTAGCTTTCCACAGCCTCCTATTTTAATCTCACATACAATTTTATATCCCATCCTGATCACCTTAAGGATGTCTTCAAACTTTATATTCCCAAAAGCACTCTGCATATAAATAAAAGCAAAGAACAACTTTATTAGGGTTTAAGGTTTAAGGTTTAAGTTTTAAGGTTTAAGGTTTAGGGTTTAGAGTTTAGGGTTTAGAGTTAGGGTTTAGGGTGTCTTTCTTCTCGCAGGATAGAAATTAATGAGACATACCTTGAGGTATCTAATTGAATCTGCACCAACAACAATGCCGTAAGAGCTTTGGTGTGGATAATTTGAGTTTCTTCTGCATTTTCTACAGCTGGTGCTTTCTTCTTCTTCCAATGTAAAGAAGCGAGTTACTAAGGTCTCTTTTTGTGAACTTTTCCAGCAACCCCAAAACTCAAGGATGTTTATGAGTACCTCAACAGCATCACTTGACTAAAAAAAGGGTAAAAAATCGAAATGGCTTAGAGATACAAACAATCAAACTTATAGAAAAAGAAACTTATCTTCTCTACACGAACCATGGATTGCACTTCTTCCAGGGAAGCACGTAAGGAGATCAGAAGGTTAGTGTAGAGTTCCTCGTCTTGCTCTTTTTGGTTTTCATCATCTGGTTCCTGATTCCGAACCATATCTTCTTTAAGTACCTTAATGTTCAAAAGGGCCTGCAGTAAAACTTGTTTTTTTATTATTTTATCACGGAGAATAAGGAAGTAAAGAGATAAAGAACGAGGTTTTATGTGTTTATATATTGTTTTGTTTGGACAAAAACTTTACCTTAAGCGTCATGTCAAGAGCTGATTCATCTCTGAATATAACTTCTATTGGTGCTGATTCCACAGGTGCGGAGGTTGAATCTTCTCCAAGCATGGATTGCATCTCTTCAAGATGGAGAATAGGTCTCAAAAAACAATATTGTATATAGAATATTCGTCAATTTGATGATCTCTTTTACCTGTTGCAGCTTCCTCTTGATGCTCAGCACTTGATGAAATTTTCAATTGATTCCTTTCACTTACAAGAGTATCTTCTACCTCCATTGAATATTTTTCTAGTGATGGACAAGTAACTTCTGGTTCAATGTTGACAGAAGAAGGCCCTCTGGATAAATGAAAGAACAAAGTTTTGTTAAGAAACAAGGCTCTTCAGAAACACATATGTTTCGGTAGCATGATACTTACTGTTCGAGATCCTGATCAATGGGACTCGACACCTTCGTTGAAGTTGTCTGTTTCTGTTTTTTCCATCAAAACCATTAACTCTTAACACTAAGCAATAAGCAAAGTGAAGCAAATAGAGAATTTAAGAGCTTGAGAAACCTTGTTGCTTTTCTTTTTCTTCTTCTTTGACACAAGTGTCTTCTCCTTCTCTTGTTCTTCCATTAATAAAAGTTCTTTTTCTGCTGCAGATGACTTGGCTTTGGCATCAGAGGTCATTATTAACTCTCCCTACACGAAGAGAAATCAAAAGTAATGTAAAAGACCAAATCAACCTGCAAGAAATGGGAAGATGAAGTTACAAACCAACCTTCAAGAAATGCTTCAGAAGTCGAAGGATATAAAGACGGTAATCAAAAACAGAAAGCCTAGTAAGGTCGTTTAGCAAATTAATCCTTAAATTTTCAATCAGCAACATCTTTGAATCGTTTATAAGAATCTGCAAGTCAAAACGATACTTTAAGAAGACAACTTTTTATTGATCTGACTAATACTCAGATCAGTAATGAACCTTGTTAGTGACCACTAGTTTTAAACTGTCGATATACTTCAGCACTGTATCATCACTAAGACTTTCAGAACTCGCTGTAAGAATGAGGCACTCGTCAATACTGGGGACATCAGTATTCGGATGCAATGCTTCTGAGAGAATATCTCGTACAGCACAAAGGAAAATTTGTGAATCAAGGCAATTTATGTTGTCTTTTGTAAAGTGCTCATCGCCTTCTTCACTTAGAATAGATGCATATGTGTTCCATTGATCTTCTGGAAGATTTTCTCGCCTTTCGTTTTCTCTAATACACAAGTTCTTGGCTTCAGTAAGAGCTGTGTCATAGCCTAGGAACCACAGTTTCTTTGAATATTTGGTTCCTAAACTCCTACACATGAACTGAACGATTTTCAGAACAGCAAGCCAGATATCAAGATTGTGTGCCCTTATAGGTCTGGGAAATTGAAATTTCTCATCCATTAAAGGATAATCAAGTAGCCAGAATATGATATCATCGCCCTGAACATGTGCCTTGGCATAGTGAAAATCGGGATTGATGATATCTATGGTTCCTTCATGATCAAATGAAGCAATCTTGCTTCTCAGTAGTCTTTTATCCAGAAGCAGATATGAAAATTGATGATCAAAGTCGATCTTTTCCTTAACTTGAATAGAATCACATAACCTGTCCACTGCTTTACTAACCAGATCGGTATGATCATTCCTTTTGCACTTGATCTGTTTGAGAAGGTCTAGGATTTGATATAGTTCTTGGCATTCCAAAAAACAGATACACTGAGGTGTGTTGAATAGGTGACACTCGAGAAGATTATCTTTGGAAACTCCAAGTTTTCCAAGATGCTTAACCGGAAAATTCATGATCCAGTCTCGGATGCTACAGGAGAGAACTTTATGGTCCCATAAGGATACAAGAAGTAAACCGATTTCCTTGAGTGCTTTACTGCGCTCTTCATCCGCAGCTAAAGGCCATTCTTTGGACCATCCTTTCTCATATCTAAACTCTTTCACAGCTGCAGGTTGATCCTTGATCATTTTAATGGCAGCTACTGCATCAATTGCTCTCCAACTTCCAGCTGATAGCAGACCAGCCCAGACTTCAGGTACCTGCTCTGCCATAACTTTTGTCGTCGAAGGTTTAAATTTTGCATTATGTTCTTGTTCAAGATGACTCTTACATTTTTTTGGATGAAGGAACGTCTTTCTACAAGTTCGACACATCCAGAATCTCCATTTTCTTTCCACCATGGCAAAACCAAGAAAAGCATCCAAAGCATATGTTCCCTCACTGCCATGTATTCGAAAAACATAGGTTCTAAGCTTTGTAAGGCTTATCTTCATGAAGTTTCTTTTGCTCTGAAGATTCATATCATCCCAACACGACTTATATCCTTTAGCTACAATGTCTTTTGACTCATCTTTCTTGTCTTTTGTCTCATCTTTTGACTCATCATTTTCTACAGGGAAACCAAGAAGACTCTTGTCAAAAACGGTCCCTTCCTCGCATTGTTTGGTTATAATTTCCATCAATTCCTGAATCCTTTGCTGCTCAGGTACAGTTTTCGCAAGAGATAAAACTATCTTTGCTTCTTTTAATGCTTTCTTCATATAGAATGCTGATTTCAATTCTATTCCCAACTCGAACAGTGTGGATGCACAAGACCATGAATACATTTCATCATCCGCATAACATTCTACAGAACCCAACATGTACGTGAACTTCAACTCAACAATCTTTGTTTTATCCGCTTGTTTCCCCAAGATAATACCTTCTTTGTAAGTAAGAAGTGGGATCTTCTGCTTCCCATGGCTCAAAAGGGTATCTTCAATCATCTCCAATGCCTTGATGTGATCTCCTTCTTTGCTCAATTCACTGATTCGTTCAAGTGTACGTTCGTCCACGGTAGGACGCTCCATGTTTTGGGAAAGAGTATAGGAAGCAACGATTCTCAAGGTTCTCGCGCTTTCTTGGTCTCGAGAGTTTCTTTCGTGAGAAACAAAAACAGAGTAAAGGCGCGAAAATCAACGAGTGAAGAAAGAGAAGCATCCGCGTTGAAGTTAAATGATTCATCACGTGAGAGCCACGTGGCATCAAGTTTAGCCTAAAGATCGTTAGTAATTCTTAAATCACTGGGGAATTCTGTCGAACAGGTTGTGGGCATTTCCTGTTTAGGAGTTCTTACCACATCCCTACTAATAAAAAATAAAGATCGCGACCCTTCGAAGTTGAGATGGCTCCAGAGTAGCTTCATCGTCATGTATGGCTTCATTACAATATCATAAGAACATTCGGCTGGCTTCAAGGGTTTCATTCGCGAGAAACAAAAACAGAGTAAAGGCCGGGAAATTAACGAGTGAAGAAAGAGAAGCATCAAGGTATTAAAGACAAATGATTCATCACGTGAGAGCCACGTGACAAGAGTTTAGCCTTAAAAACAAGAGACGACCATTAAGGTCATTGGGGAATTTTGTCGAACAGTTTGTGGGCATTACTTGTTTAAGAGTTCATACAACATTTCTTAGGAATAACAAACAAAGATCGTGAGCCTTTGAATTTGTGATGGCTACAGAGTAGATAAAAAATGTACTTCATCTTCATGCCTTAATGCCTTACACTCGAATTCTAGTAATTAATTGCACTCTAAGTAACATATTGCTTTGTATTAGCTTCCTTCTGAAACAAAAATGTAGTTTTTATTGTGTACAATGTGACCCTTTCATCTGTACATCTCCAACAAAAATGACCAAGAGTCTCCAAAAAACTGATCAATCCTTGGCTTCAGGTATCCAAAAATGCTCAAGCAATCACGTATCCATGTTTTAATAAGGATTAAGCATAGAATCTGACCCAGGAGATGCAGAAACTTTGATAGATTGTCTTCACACAGCTTCGAAAAACAGAACCTCTGGACGATCCTTCCTTTCACCACAGAAGGTAACCACACTCTCCCAGCTACCAATAATCTGTTGCATCATCAACACACATTTCATGAATTCTCTGATCTCTAAATCTCAACACAAGAATTGCTACGTTTTACCTCTTCTATTAACGAATCATGTCTGACCCATTGTTCCTTCTCATAAGCTATGCAAATGTATTCTTCTTCACCAGCAACAACCTGCATCATATGATTCATATCTATGATTGTGAGAGAAAAATACTGAAGAACAGAACAACATTTGTGACCCTGTTTCAGTTTCAGGTTTTACCATTGAAGCAAGACGGTAGTTAGCGTTTGGTTCTAAGCCTGCATATAGCTTGCTGATATTTATCTCCGGGACCAAAGCCTTTGTTGTTGCAGTTATTTCTTTTTCAGTTTCACACGTCTCCCATTCGATTGCTATTGTCAACAACATTGTTTTGTTATGGCAGAATAAAGATATATATGAGCACATAAGATCATAATCATGAAATTGTTTTTACCGATTGTTAAGATTGGTGGGCGTCTACTTATAATGCGATGAGAAAAGTTTCGCTTTCCGCAGCCTCCTGTTTTGATGTCACATAAAATTTTCTCCTCCATGCTGTTCACCTTAAGTATATCTTCAAACTTCATATTCCTAAAAGTGCTCTGTATATATGCACCAAACATCTTTAATGGGGGAACAGTTTAATTTCTGCAGGATAGAGAATGAGACATGCCTTCAGGTATCTGATTGAATCTGCACCCACAACAAGGCCGTAAGAACTTTGCTGTGGATAATTTGGGCTTCTTCTGCATTTGCTACAGCTCATGCTTTCTTCTTCTTCAAGTGTAAAAAGGCGAGTGACCAAGCTTTCTTTTTGTGAACTTTTCCAGGAATCCCAAAACTCAAGGATGGTTATGAGTACCTCAACAGCATCATTTGACTGAAAAGAGTAAAAAGTTGAAATGGCTTTGAGAAACATCAATCAAGCTAAGAGAAAAATAAATGTATCTTCGCCACACGAACCATGGATTGTACTTCTTCCAGGGACCCACGTAAGGATTTCAGGAGGTTACTGTATAGTCTCTCGTGTTGCTCTTTCTGGTTATCATGAAGTGGTTCCTTATTCCGCACCATATCCTCTTTAAGAACCTTAATGTTCAAGAGGGCCTGCAGTAGTACCTTTTTTGTTATTATATCACAGAGAATAAGGAAGTAAGTAGATAAAGAATGAGCTGAATAAGAGGATAAGAGTTTTGGTTGGACCAAAACTTTACCTTAAGCGTCATGACAAGAGCTGAATCATCTCCGAATACAACTTCTCTTGGTGCTGATTCCACAGGTGCCGAGGTTGAATCGTCTCCAGGCATGGTTTGCATCTCTTCAAGATGGAGAATAGGTCTCAAAAAACAATACTGTATAGAATATTCGTAAATTTGATAATCTCTTTTACCTGTAGTAGCTTCCTCTTGATCGTCATTGAATGACATTTTCAATGGATCCCTTTCACTTGCAAGAGTATCTTCTAGCCTCATCAAATCTTTTTCTAGTGATCGACAAGTAACTTCCGGTTCAATGTTGACAGAACAAGGTCCACTGAATAAATAAAAGAACAAGTTTTGTTCAGAAACAAGTTTCTTGAGAAACACATGTGTTTCGCAAGCGAAGAGATACTTACTGTTGGACATTCTGATCAATGGGGATCAACACGTTCGTTGAAGTTATCTGTTTCTGTTTATCCATGAAGACCATTCACTCTTATAAGTTATAACTGAGTAACCAAAAGCTCTTAGATGCAAATAGAGAATTTAATAACTTCAAAAACCTTGTTGCTTTTCTTTTTCTTCTTCTTTGACACAGGCGACTTCTCCTTCTTTTGTTCTTTCTCTAAGAAAGGATCTGCTTCCATATGAGAGGTCACTAACTCTCCCTACACGAAGAGAAATCAAAAGTAATGTACAGATCAAATCAACTGCAAGAAATGGGAAGATGAAGCTCTTTGCCAAAAGCCAAAGTTACAAACCAACCTGCAAGAAATGCTTCAGAAGTTGAAGGATATAAGAACGGTAGTCAAAAACAGAAAGCCTAGTGAGGTCGTATAGCAAACTAATCCTTAAATTTTCAAGCAGCAACACCTTTGAATCGATTCTAAGAATCTGCAAGTCAAAGGATAGTTTAAGAAGACAAATTTTTATGTTGTTGTCTAAAACTCAGATCAGTAATGAACCTTTTTAGTGTTAACTAGTTTTAGAAAGTCAATAGACTTCAGCACTGTATCATCACTATAATTTTTAGTTTCTCTTATAAGATCCAGGCGATCGTCAGGACTGGCGACACCAAACTTCTCACGCAATGATTCTCCAAGAATATCCCGTATAACACGCTGGAAATATTTTGACTTAATCGAATCTCTGTTGTCTCCTGTTAACTGCTCATCAAATTGTTGACTTAGAATAGATGCATATGTGTTCCATTGATCTTCCTGAAGATTCTCTCTTCTTTCATCTTCTCTAATACACAATTTCTTGGCTCCAGTAAGAGCTGTGTCATAACCTAGGAGAAACGTTTTCTTTAGATATTTGGTTTCCAAACTCCTACACATGAACTGAACGGCTTTCAGAACAGCAAGCCAGATATCAAGATTGTGTGCTCTTATAGGTCTGGGAAATTGAAATCTCTCATCTATTAAAGGATAATCAAGTAGCCAGAATATGATATCATCGCCCTGAACATGTGCCTTGGCATAGTGAAAATCGGGATTGATGATATCTATGGTTCCTTCATGATCAA
>KE150497.1:6713-27961 GCA_000411095.1 Aethionema arabicum
CCCCTCCATCCATCCCTCAGATTCAGGCAATTCCAGAAATCGAAATCAGAATCGGGTCTTCTCCAGCGGCTATCATTCAATCCAATAGTCCCTATTTCTCAGTTAGATGTGCAAGAAACTCCACATAAAGATCCATCCCTAGTGAACCCCCCAAGTTCATCGCACTCTCTCAGTCCGCCAGCGGCGGGTCCAAATTCCCAACCAAATCCTTATGTGCAGAACATCCCTTGGGCTGCGCGATTTAAAGCTTCCGTCCGTAACCTTTATAAGGCGGCTGACCCCACCTACCTAGAGGACAGCAGCCCAGTAGTTCACGCACCTCCTTCCGTCATTCTCAACAAGGTTGACAACTGCTCTAATTATCTAGTGGCAACATTCCGCGGGCGTTCTCCTCATCCTGCTAAAGTCTATAATGATCTCAATCCCATTTGGGGGAAAATGAGTAACATTTCGATTTGCACCAAGGCACGCTTCTCTTATCTGATCTTAATACCACATACTCCCACTCGTGATTGGGTACTCCATGTGGGATACTGGCAATCAGGACTTTGTGGTTTTAAAGTCACAGAATTGATCCGAGGCCCTATTATTTCTGATGAACCACTGTCCTCTGCTCATATTTGGGTTAAGCTACACAACATTCGAAGCGATCTATACACCGAGGAAGGTATCAATATTATTGCTAGTGCCGTTGGAGAGCCTTTGCATACTGAAAAATCGTCTCTCTTGTCTCCTAGGAAAGGGGAAGCTAAGGTGAAAGTGGAAATCTCACTTGCAAAATATGTGCCTAGTATCATTAAAGTGAATGATGTTCAAGGAAACTCAATCTTCATTGATGCGGAGTATCTTAGGCTACCACCCAAGTGCTCTAACTGTGACGAATTCGGGCACCTAGTCGGGCGATGCTACAAAACCAAAGAAACTAGATAAACCGGGTCCATAAGAGGCTAGAGACCATCCCTCCTCAATAGTGCCAACCACTCAACCCCAAACCTTGGCTCCCTCTCAGATTCCTGTACCTACCCTTGATAGGATGGATCTCTCACTCGAGGGTAGGCAAAAAAAGGCGCGTGGATCAGTCCGTGTGACTGATAGACTTCGGGCAGCCAGCCTTCCTCCGTTGCATTTAAAGACGGGTGCTTTGAATTTGGACAAGGCGGTCTCCTCCCTGGTTCTACCCCATATCCATCCGCAACCTCAACAAGTCCTAAACAACCCCTCCAAGACATCGGACCTCCCTATTCAACCGAGATCGGCTAGAGAAACCTCCTCTGCTTCCTCAAGAACTCAGGAATTTGACCTCATTTCGGCAGCTCAACAAATCCTTTGAAAGAGGTCTAAGTCTCCTATAGTTCGCCTTCCAGTGTCGTCAATATGCAAACAAGGCATCCTCAGCCGTTCAAAAAAGAAGAAGAAAGCTAGGCCCAAGGGAGCCGATTCCAAGGACCTCATTTTTTATCAGCAGCCATCTAATCCTCAACCTCAAGTTGAGCCACAAACGGTCTCGTTGTTTACCTCTTAATAGGTAAACCTTTTGCAACTTTTTGGAAATCTGTTTATGATGCAGACAAAAGTTTTTGGATGGAACGTAAGGGGATTAAATAGGCCCAAACGACAAAAGGGAAGTTAGAGATTGGATTACTTCTAGCGGTGCTCAAATAGGACCATTAATCGAAACACATGTTAGTGAGTTGAGAGCGGATTCAATAGCCCAAAGAATGGTTCCGGGATGGAGAATGGAGAATTGGCAATTACTCTCCGGGAGTTATAGGTCGTATCTTGATTTTGTCAGATCCGGTTCAGATTTCAGTGATGGTTTACTCAATGTCTTCTCAAATGGTAATTTGTGGTGTCACTAACTCAATTACATTGGAGAGTATCGCCTTGGTGGTCGTTTACGCCTCGAATGATCTTGAACCCATATCACACTTACGGGATGAAATTGTGGAGTTATCAAAGGATGTACGGTTGCTACACTATCCTTGGGCAGTTATTGGAGATTTTAATCAAATTGCATCAACATCAGAATACTTTTCAGCTGCTGGAGATTCTCCCTCCCCTCAAGGGATTAGAGCCTTGAAAAATGTCTCACTAAGTCTGAGTTATTCGATTTACCATTTAGCGATGCTAACTTTACTTGGTCTAATCGTCGTTCAGTGAATTCAGTGGTTAAAAAGCTTGATAGGGTACTGATTACGGATGAATGGTTACTTAAGTTCCCAATGTCACATGCGATATTCGAAGCTTTGGTAGATTCTGATCACGCTCGGTACCTCTTAGTTTTGGGAGCTAATGTTCGTAGGCGAAGAACAACATTCAAACTCTTCAGTTTCCTAGCCGACCATGATGATTTCTATTCGGTAATCCAGCAACATTGGGATTCTTTTGAGGTACAAGGATTTAGTATGTATAAACTAGTAGCACAAAGAAAGGGGCTGAAATCATTGCTTCGTGCGCTTAATAAAGGAAATTAGCAGAATATTCAGGACAAGACTCAGGCAGCTAAGGATCAATTACTTTGGATTCAGGAGGAGCTTATGGCTAATCCATCGAGGGGTTTATTTGATTAGGAGTCACTACTTCACAAAAAATAGGCAGCCTTGGCAGTAATAGAGGAGAAATTTTACAAACATAAATCAAGTGGTTGAGAGAGGGGGATTTCAGTTCCAAATTTTTTCATAAGGTCACTGCCCAAAGACAATCAATTAATAGGATTCGATGTTTATTGGATGACCAGGGAAGATGAACAGCAGATCAGGATGCTATCAAAGCAATGATTCTGGAATATTATCAGGGATTATTGGGTTCTGTGAACAGCAGTATTCGAGGTAAAATAGTTCATTAACGTAAACAAATCCTCTCCTGCAGGTGCCCAGAGGACACTCATACCTCATTGATCCGGGTCCCCTCCCATTCAGAAGTCCAAAACATCGTTTTTAATATGGCTAAGAACAGAGCCCCAGGACTCAATGGATTCCCAATTGATTTTTACCAGCAAACATGGAGTATTATAGGAAGGGATTTAATAGCAGCCACAACAGAATTTTTTGTCAAGGGATCCCTTCTTCGGGAGGTCCATGCCACTGCTATCTCTTTAATTCCCAAAGTTAAGGGAGCATATAGGCTGGGTGATTTTAGACCAATATCCTGTTGCAACGCTTCTTACAAGATCATATCAACCATTCTTGCTTGGAAAATTAGATCCTTTCTACCGTCAGCTGTAAAAAGGAACCAAGTGGGGTTTGTTCAAGGGAGATTATTGGCTGAGAACGTCCTCCTTGCTTCAGAGCTTGTACACGATTTTCATAAATCTGGGCCTACTTCCAAAGGTTGTTTAAAGGTGGATCTAGTTAAAGCTTATGACAACGTTACCTAGGAAGTCCTGATCAACATCCTCCACGTTATTAATCTTCCCTCCCAACTTATCCAGTGGAGGATCAAGACCTGTATAACTACTCCTACATATTCGGTAAATCTAAATGGAGATTTGGTTGGTTTTTTTCAAGGGAAAAAGGGGTTGAGACAGGGAGATCTTTTATCATCTTCACTGTTTGTCCTAGTGATGGATGTTCTTTCACGGATGCTTGACGAGGGTGCTTCAGAGGGACGGTTTGGTCTCCCAAAAAACTGTAAGCGTCCCTTGATTACCCATTTGTTTTATGCTGATGACCTGTTGGTGTTTTTTGATGGCACAACTGACTCCTTGGAAGCAATTTTGGATATTTTTGATGAGTTCTACACTTCCTCTGGACTCCGTATGAATTGTCAAATAATAGCTTTGTTTTTGAATGGAAACAATCCTGAACTACTCTCCTCGATGGCTACGAAACACGGTATTACTCAGGGTAACCTGCTAGTTCGTTATCTTGGTCTCCCTTTATCTCCCAAATCGGTTAAAATCCAAGACTACCAAGTTCCAATCGAGAAAAATCAAGACCGGGTATACTCATGGACGTCAAGACACCTCTATTTTGCTGGCAGACTTCAACTTATCAGATCAGTTTTGAATAGTCTCATAAACTTCTGGCACTGCAAAAAAAAGTGGCTTTGATAGCATATTACAATAGCACAGTTTTCCGAAGTGCTATGTGAGGAGTTTTGGTTTTAGTAATAACAATAAATAAACGCTAAGATCGAAAAGGCATACGCGGGATAATAAAATTACACTAAGCGCCCAAACACTTAGGTTATTTTAGCCCAATTTTTTTCCCCTCTTTGACATTTGCATAAGCGCCGAAGACTTAACTTTTTTCTCTCCTTTGCCATTTTATCCGAGTTTCACGATTTTGTTCCAGTTTCATGATCTCCTTCACAAAAATTGGTTTCCTCCTTCACGAATTGAGGTATTCCTTTCTCCCTTTATCGTTCCTCCTCTGTAATGAATCTCGATTGCATGTCTATTCATCTGATTTTAGGGTTTGGTGTTTTTAGGGGTTAGGGTCTGATTTTGTTCCTCTTTCCGTTTCGGCTCCAATTTGTGTTCAATTCATCGTGAAACACGTACAAGTATCACATTCCTTTTCCGATTTGACTTCATTTGACTTGTTTGATGATTCTGATTTCTGCAGTCGATATTTTCATTTGCGTTTTCAATTTGTGCTTCGTCGGGTTTCGTAATCTGACATTAGTTTGTTATTTCATTTATGTGTTCAATTGTTACTTTCGTATGTCAAATCCTTTGAGTTTGGTGACATTAGTTTGTTTGGTGACAGTAGTTTGTTATTTTGTTCCTCTTTCCGTTTGTTCGTCCTGTATATGTTAAAGTTAGGGTTCATTTACTACATTCCTATGGCTTAACTTATGTTATTCTGTATTTGCATCTTATGTTCTGTAGGTGCGACTGTGTAAGCATCTGATTTAGTTCCTCTTTCCGTTTCGGCTCCAATTTGTGTTCAATTCATCGCGAAACACGTACAAGTATCACATTCCTTTTCCGATTTGACTTCATTTGACTTGTTTGATGATTCTGATTTCTGCAGCCGATATTTTCATTTGCGTTTTCAATTTGTGCTTCGTCGGGTTTCGCAATCTGACATTAGTTTGTTTGGTGACCGTAGTTTGTTATTTTGTTCCTCTTTCCGTTTGTTCGTCCTGTATATGTTAAAGTTAGGGTTCATTTACTACATTCCTATGGCTTAACTTATGTTATTTTGTATGTGCATCTTATGTTCTGTATGTGCGACTGTGTAAGCATCTGATTTTGTTCCTCTTTCCGTTTCGGCTCCAATTTGTGTTCAATTCATCGCGAAACACGTACAAGTATCACATTCCTTTTCCGATTTGACTTCATTTGACTTGTTTGATGATTCTGATTTCTGCAGCCGATATTTTCATTTGCGTTTTCAATTTGTACTTTGTCGGGTTTCGCAATCTGACATTAGTTTGTTATTTCATTTATGTGTTCAATTGTTACTTTCGTATGTCAAGTCCTTTGAGTTTGGTGACATTAGTTTGTTTGGTGACAGTAGTTTTTTATTTTGTTCCTCTTTCCGTTTGTTCGTCCTGTATATGTTAAAGTTAGGGTTCATTTTCTACATTCCTATGGCTTAACTTATGTTATTCTGTATGTGCATCTTATGTTCTGTATGTGCGACTGTGTAAGCATATCGATTTGGTCGGATCAAACTTTGACAATATGCTTATTAGTATGTATTATTGCTCTAACGGTTTTAGTGAAGGTAATAGCATATAATGGTAGACAAATCATGGGTGCATCTTTGCAGGTATATCTCCTCTATATCATACACGTTTTACTTTGGAATTTTTACTAAGGTTAATCACATTGTTTATTGTTGTTTGTTCCTATAGGCTTGATCCTGCTTATGAGTTAGGTGCATGGAATTTTGTGAACCCAGTCTCTGCATATAAAGGGCATAACGAGTTGATAATTTGTCCTTGTAAAGACTGCCGTAATGTAGATCGTCATTCCTGCAGTGATGTAGTTAACCATCTTGTAAGGAGGGGTATAGATGAGGTTTACAAATTGCGTAAGGATTGGTACCATCATGGGAAAAATAGCACAACGTCTGAAGGTGAAAGGGAAGTACATCAGTTTAAGGAAGAGATAGCTGGGTTATACAAAGCTGCTGAGTATTTGGATCACGAGTTTGATGGTTCATATGAGTGTTCTGAGACTGAATCGGTAGAGGATGATAAAGAGGATGTGTTCGTAAAAAAGCTAGCAGATGCGGGAACCTCATTGTATCCTAACTGTTCAACCCACACTAAGCTCTAAGCTATTGTTTCATTATTCCGACTGAAGAGAAAGAATGGTTGGTCGGACAAGAGCTTCAATGATTTGCTGGAGACGTTGGCAGAGATGTTACCAGCGGACAACGTGTTGCATACATCAATGTATGATGTGAAGAAGTTTTTTTTAAGTCTTTTGACTTGGGGTATGAGAAGATTCATGCCTGTATAAACGATTGTTGTTTATTCAGGATGGAGTTGAAAAAACTTGACCACTGTCCAAATTGCAAGGCTTCAAGGTGGAAGAATAACATGGAAACTGGTGAGGTAAGGAAAGGTGTTCCACAAAAGGTTTTGAGGTACTTCCCAATAATCCCGAGACTGAAGCGCTTGTTTAGCTCTGAGGAAATGGCCAAACACTTAAGGTGACATGCTACTAATAAGAGTAAAGATGGGAAACTCAGGCACCCATTAGACTCCGTGACTTGGGATCAAATGAGTCACATATACCCTTCATTTGCGGCTGAGGAAAGGAATATCCGCCTAGGGTTATCTATAGATGGCTTCAATCCCTTTGACGTGAAGAATAACTAGTATAGTTGTTGGCCAATTTTGTTGGTAAACTACAATCTGCCTCCACATCTATGTATGAAGAAGTAGAACATTATGCTCACATTGCTAATTCCTGGTCCGCATCAGCCTGGTAATAGTATTGACGTTTATTTTGAACCACTAATAGATGATCTAAACCGTTTGGGGTCCCAAGGAGAGGCAACGTATGATGCAATGAGTAAATCTGTGTATACTCTTAAAACAATGCTCCTTTGGATTATTAGTGATTTCCCAGCCTATGGGAATCTGGCTGGTTGCAAAGGAGAAAATGGGTTGCCCTTTATGCGATAAACACACTGAGAGTATGTGGCCTAAGTTTGGTAGGAAACATGCATACATGGGACATAGAAAGGGTCTTCCACCAGGGTTTGATGAGAATGTAGAGCATGGAAGTAAATCTAGGGTTCTAACTGGTCATGACATCGCCCGTCTACTGAGGAATTACAAAAATAGTTTTGGTAATTTAAAAGTTACTCAGCGGAAGAAAAAAGTGCAACTTCTGTGGAAGAGGAAAACAACAGTGATGGGATATCTAGCGAGTCTAAAGAGGATGAAGTAGATGTAGTCGACGAAGAAGAGCTGTCTAGGTGGAAGAAATGATTAATATTCTTCGATCTGCCGTATTGGGAGGTACAGTAGCGTCTAATTTAGAGAGCTTGTTATTCAAACTTCTAGTAACTGACAACTTGTTTTTATACTGTAGGTTCTGCCTGTCCGACACAATCTGGACGTGATGCACATAGAGAAGAATGTGGCTGCTAGTATTGTCGCCACGATTTTACATTGCGGGAAATCAAAGGATGGGCTTAGTACTCGGAGGGACCTCGAACATCTTCGAATCCGGAGGGATTTGCATCCTGTTACAAGAGGCAAAAGAACTTACCTCCCACCGGCTCCTTGGTCTTTGTCCAAGACAAAGAAGAAAGTCTTCTATAAGAGACTTAGTGACTTTAAGGGTCCTGACGGGTACTGCTCAAACATCGCAAGGGGTGTTTTAGTCGAAGACTGTAAGGTAAGCGGTCTCAAATCACATGATTACCATGTCCTGATGCAGTAACTCCTGCCAGTTGCACTTAGAGGGTTATTACCGAAAGGTCCAAGAGTAACGATCATACGATTGTGTTCAATTTTCAACCAATTGTGCCAACGAGTCATATATAGGGAACAAATTTCAGTAATGGAGACTGAAATTGTCGAAACCTTGTGTATGTTCGAAAGATATTTTCCCCCTGCCTTCTTTGATATCATGGTTCACTTGGTCATACATCTAGGAAGGGAAGCTAGACTTGGTGGTCCTGTCCAGTTTCGATGGATGTACCCTTTTGAAATGTATAAATTTCGCATACATTACAGTTTAAAGTGGGTGTCTATAAATGTATTGACTGTAATGTGGTCTTCCATATGTGCAGGTACATGAAGGTGTTAAAAGATTATGTTAGAAATCATGCAAGACCTGAGGGTTGCATCACTGAATCATATTTGGCAGAAGACTGTGTAAAGTTATGTAGTGACTTGCTTATGAAAACGATTAACGTGGAAGACAAACTAGACAGGGATACTGAGTATAAAAGAAACTCTATACTGCACGGTCGGCCAATATAAGCTGCAACTACGTTTACCCTTTCCGATGTGGAGCAGAGAAAGAAACTCTATACTGGAGGGTCGGCCAATATAAGTATGCATGTTTGTATCTTAGTAGTATATATTAGTGATTTTCTGACCTAGTAATTGTTTATGCATATCACTTAGCATGCACCTGCAATACCTACAAGAGTCGAACACAAAATCTAGACGAGACGCGACAGTGTTATGGCGTACTCATACTCAAAATTTTGCAGATTAGATTAAAAATGAGGCAAGTACGTTGTCCTTCAAAATTTTGCTCGTTTTTTGGTAACACTTTAATTGTCACGACAATCGTTGTAATGTAGATACCTATTGATTCTGACCATGGAGAAAGACTTAAGTGGTTGGCGTATGGTCCCCGTAGTAGTGCAAGGTCGTATACAAGATATATAATTAATGGTCAGCGGTTCCACACAACTTCAGTTTCTAAGCAATCTCAGAACAGTGGGGTTTTCTATGAGGCAACTGCTATGTGCAGAGCCAGTGCGAAGGATAAGTCGCAGGTGACCGACCTAGTTTCGTACTATGGGAGGGTTGTAGACATTATTCTTTTGGATTACAATGTATTCTACGTTCCTATATTCCGGTTTCAATGGGCGGTTAGAGGTAACAGAGTGAAAGTAGAAGAAGGGTTCACATTAGTTAACGTGAACCAGAGCCAAGTCTCATTTATGATGGATCCGTTAATATTGGCATCATAGGCTAAACAAGTGTTCTACTTTAAAGAGAGTGATCATTCTGGTTGGTGTGTTGTTTTAAGAGGTCCTGCGAGAAGATAATCCGGAAATGGAAGAAGATGGGAACATAGATGTGGGACCATTACCATCTATAGGTGAAATGGGTGTTGAGGTTGAGGACGAAAAGTGTGGCCAAAATGTCCGAACTGACTGTGAAGGCATATATGTGTGTCATGGGTGTCGTTTCTTTATGTGTTGATGCATTATATATGCTCTATGGTTGACCGTCTGTTGATTGTGGTGGCATATTTGTGTTGTTTGGTTTTTGCTTATGTATGTATTGGTGCGTTTTGCGCAGGTGAATTAAATGGGGAGGAGGCGCGGTAAGAAGAGTGTAGTGACGAAGAAAGCGAAGCGTAAAGCTGTTGAGGAAGAGCATCTCCCTGAGACGGAAGACATGATGGAAGGAGGGCATAATGATGAAGAAATGGTGACGGAAGTAGAGGAGGAGGAGGAAGCAAGGGTGAATGGAGAAATGAAGACTGAAGTAGACGACAATGGGGACGAAACACTGGGTGAAGAACTCAGGGACAAAGCAACTGAAGAAGGTAGAGAATCTGCAGAAGGTGATGGAAAAGAAGAGTCTCTTCGGTGCGTTGAACTATCGCAAGACCCTGACAACCTAGAAGGACGCAAACGTAAGAAACATAGAGGTCCAACGAAGATGAAAAATATAGCCAAAGATCCAAATGTTCGTGAGAAAGTTGAGTTCAATGGAATGGGAGAGGCTATTGGCCCTGGCTCAGTGAAGTTGTCATCTTATCTAGGTCCGTTAGTGCGGGAACATGTGTCTGTCACAATAGATGACTGGAGGAAAATCAGTGAGGAAGTGAAGACAGTTCTATGGAAATCTGTCCAGGCCATACATTTGTACATATTTCACTTATTACTCAAGTATTATGTGGATAGGCTTAGGAGTCAATTTGTGTGTAATGTTCCGCAAGCAAGGTTCGAGGTCGACGAAGAGTTCCAAAAGAATGCTGTAATGGGTCAGATAGGATGCCTCTAGAGGTCCTCTAAATCCAGACTTGTCTCGCTCATACGGTCGAAAGCTACTAACCAGGAGAGGATGAATCTAAGACCAAAAAACGTCACACCCCCAGAGTGGTGTAAGTTTGAGAAGGTCAAAACTAGCTCAGCCTTTGCAGCTGTAAGTGAGTCTTACAGACAGAGAAGGCGCCAACAGATAGCGCATACTTGTAGTCGAAAAGGAATGGTCAGACTGGCGGAAGATATGGTAACACCTTCTACCTTAATTTTGGAGTTGATATTAATCTACAGTGATTGAAGTACGAGTTGATGTTGTAACAGAAACAGCAGAGTACAGAAGCATCTGAAGTTACTAGGCTAAAGGTATGGGTGAAGTCACGTACGAAAAAGGATGGTACTCTAGTGAACACGAAAACGGCTGAGAAATTTGTAAGTCATTGTAATTCACTCAGAAGAATCCATTACCATTTCATATCCATTATTATTTACGAGATACAATATGTCATCATTGTAATTAACTCAGAAGAAGGCAGCTGAGTTGGTTGACAATGCTGCTTTCTCAACTTTGACAGACCCACGAGAAGACCCACTTTCACAACTGTTATAGGACCTGATAATCCAGGTCGTCTAAGGGCAATGGGGAGAAGCATCAGCAAGACCAAGTTAGATTGTTTCCAGATTAAGCAAAAGTTTATCCTGGACATGGAAGCGAAACAACATCAGTTGGTTCACAAAGTACATGAGTTGGAAGACAAAATAAAGAGAATCAAGCTTCAGGTTGGTAATATCAAATGAAAGTAAGAGAATTATTCATGTATGTTTTTGTCTCACCCGGTTGTAAATGTGACAGGGGCAAGACACGAAAGTTGGTGAGAACTCTGCTTCTGTAAAAAGAAGAGTAAGTCACTTCTGACCACCTCATTTAGTTTATAGGCAGTATATTAAATTCTGACACTAATATTGACAACATTGGCTGTAGAGTGTTAACACGGCACCCCATGGCCGTTGTCTGTTGGTTGGCTGGGATGGTACAGATGAAGAAGATCACGTGGCTGAAGGACCTATACTTTCGGCTGATCCGAAGGACTTCATGAACGACATCCCATTGGGCCCTCTCGCTGTTAAAGTTTTGGTTGATAAAGCGATTAAACCAGAAGCCTTCCTCTGGAGGCCTGCACCTGGTATGTGCACTGTTGCTCAAGCTGTTGGTCAAATGATTGCATAGCCTCTCCATAAATGTATTCGGCCAGACCATGGGTTTAATCTTGAATACATTAATCTAATGGTAAGAGTTCATTACTCATTATTAGTTAACTATGGTGATCCTTGTTGATCAGAATATTCTTTATGCATTCCACAAAGCCCCAGAACAGATCCTTCAAACAAATGCAAACTACTGGACTGGTCTGGTGAGAACGATGGGGTGGTTGTTGAAGGTCGTTGGCAGTGTAAAGAACCACAGGCGCTGGTCAATGATATACCTTTAGGCCCAAATGCAGTGAAAGTCTTTATCGATGTGGTACATGTCACATGTACATTCTTATGGAGGCCGACTGCACAGATTACATTCCTTGGAGACTCTGTGAAGTTGTTCGTAGCATGGCCTGCCAATAAGTGTGTTTTTGAAGACATCACAAACACACCCTACGAGAAGTCTACGAACACCTTCCCTACAAATGCACCAGTTGGCAAGAAAACTGCAACAAAAGATCCAATTTATCTGTCTCAAGATACTGACCCAGAAACATGTCCACTGGCGCCTGTGAAGAAAAAACAATCTGAAATTCCACAGTCTCCACTCCAAAGATCCCATGTAATTTAAATCTATGACTATACTTCTAAGCACAACTTAGTCAGCTCCTTTAACCATACAGTTTTGGTTTATATTGTAAACATTGTAGTGTAACAGTCCTACAAAGGCTCCAAAGAAAAATCAGAAATGCAAGTTACTGGAGATTAGCGGACAAAACAAGGTGGTTGCGGAAGGACGTTGGGCGACAGACGATCCAAACCAGACTGTGCATTTTGTTCCATTGGGTGATAATGCAGTTAAGGTTTGGGTTGACATAGTCAAGGTGAATACCGCAGTTGTATGGAGGCCATCGTCCGAAATAGAATGCGTTGGAGATGCAATTAAAACTACCATTGCATGGCTAGAGGAGAAAGTCATATTATGTTAAGATTAGCAGGTTCAATGAACAAATCGTTTGTGTGTTCTGTTGACTTGTATTAAGATTATCAGGTTGAATTATGGATTATGTTGTTCGGACTGGTAATGTGATGTTGGTCTGGTACTTAATCGTAAGTCAGGTTTTCATATCAGGTGGCATTATATGGAAATAGGGGAAACACCATTTCGCATAACATTGTTGTTATATTACGTAAATTACCATAGCACATAAAAATGCTACAACACAAGAATATATAACTATTACCGAACACTATAATTACTAAAAATCAATATATAGCGTTACAAAAAATTGCTATCGTATGATAGACAAAACAATAGCATGAAAAACAACGCCATCATAGATCTATTACAGCGTCAAAGGACAAACGCTATTACACGTAGCAAAATATCATAACATGTCCAATTCAACGCCATTACAAGTGCAAAGATTTCATTACACTAAAAATCTGCTACAATATGTCACCCCTTATTATAGCTGCCGCATACATAGCGTTTGATAATTCGCTATCACTTACTTTCAATAGCGTTAATCGAATGCTAACAATATCAATATTTCTTGTAGTGTGGCTTTTAGTCTTCATTTTACCCAAGAAATGTCTTTACCAGCTGGAGAAGATTTTCAGAGTTTTTTTATGGAAAGGAAATATCACATCCTCCAAGGGTGCTAAAGTATCTTGGGACAACATCTGTACTCCTAAAGCCCAAGGGGGTCTCGGTGTAAGGAAGCTAACGATTTGGAACTCGGTCTTTGCTCTTAAACTCTTATGGATGATATTCACTAATGCAGGATCTCTTTGGGTGGCATGGACCAAGACTCACCTAATCAAACATGGCTGTATTTGGCACACTCAATTCACCAACAAAGGGAGCTTACAATGGAGAAAATTGCTTAAGTATAGGAATCTGGCAGCCACCTTTTGAAGTGCAGAATTGTTTCGGGTACCTCAGCCTCATTTTGGTACGATAATTGGTTGCCACAAGGTCCTTTCATCAACCTTGTTTGAGATTCGAGACCAACCTGTACAGGCATCAGATCACTCTCTTCTGTCAGAGGAGCTACCTCGGAGGGTAACTGGATCATCTCTTCCTCAAGTCACAATCTGGTAATCAACACCATCTGAGGCATTCTTCCCTCCTCTCCTCCCTCTCTAGCTCCAGAGGGTGAGGATGAGTTCCTTTGGAGGTGTTCACCGACATGTTTCTCTGGCAGTTTCTCAAGCAAATTCACCTGAAACCTACTCCAACCCCAAGCTTCTAAGGTGCAGTGGTATAAGGCTGTATGGATCTCTCCAAGCATCCCCAAACACTCCTTCCTTTTCTGGCTTATAGTGCAGAACAGACTCCCAACGAGGGACATAATGAGGCGATGGAATTTAAACTCGAATATGGATGCTCAATGTCTCTTATGTAGCTGCGTTGACGAAACCATTGACCACTTGATGGTACAGTGTGCCTATGCAAAAGAGATTTGGTTCGCTTTCTTCCCGGTCCAGTTTTCTGGACAATGGAGCTCCATCTCCATGTTACTACACTGGACACTAACGAGGAAGGGCGAAAAAAAGCTTCTCCAAATTGAAGGTCTCTTAACTCAAGCCATCGCTTACGCATTATGGGAGGAGCGTAATACACGCCTTCATCAAAATTCTAACACTCCCAAACAGGTACTGGTTTCTAAAATACGCACTACAATTCGGAGTAAACTATCAACAGGTCCCATACTCCTCTTCATCACGGCAGGTGGCTGTTCCCTTTCTAGAGATATGGTTTCAGAGGTTTCAGGCACTCAATCACCAACCGTCACCGGCGTTAACAACATGACACGGCGATTACTCCTCTCACTCTCCTTCATTGTCTCTCGCTATGTATCTCGTTATGCTCATTTCATCGCTAGATCTTCCAATCTCAATGTGTAATTAACTCTCTCATCAATATTATTATTACCTTTGCCAAAAAAAAAAGTTCGAATTTGGAAGGTCAGATTTGTTTTTCTCAAATATGTTTTACCACGTTTTCAATGTGATCTGATTTTATTTTTAGGTATAGAAGAACTTTTTAGAATCAATACAAGATTTATTCGACTCATTTATCATAAGGTTTTAAAGTATGAAACGATATAGAAATCTCCTTGGCCGGTTGAAACATCCAATTTGATCAGTGATATAGATCTTTCATTATGGTTTTTTCTTTATCTTGTAGTGGTGTATTCATTATTTTATTATTTATTATTTAATTTTCGTTATATATTTTAAATAATATACGTAATTTATAAAGATGCTAGAGACATGCATGTTCCATTAACTATTCATGTTCTCTAAGAGACTTATATATTGCAAACTCGTTTACACTTTCTTGCACGTTCTTTATATATACATATGCATTTCATTCCACTCGATCTATTTTGTAATTAAAACATATGTGACGAACTAGAACACTTGAAACATACCAACACGATCTGATAAGGTACAAACTAATGTTAGAGGGCTGTTACATAACATGCAAGCATCAAGAACAAACTAACTAGCTAATAAATACATATAGTATTCCACATGGTATGCATATGCATAAAGTAGAAAATCAAACCGACCTTAGCTCAGTTGGTAGAGCGGAGGGCTGTAGTTGAAAGGAGAATATCCTTAGGTCACTCGTTCGAATCTGGTAGGTCGGATTTTTTTCACAAAGCTTTGATATTATGTTTCCAATGAGATTTGACAATGACATACCAAATAGCATAACAATTTTCACATGATATGCATATACATAAAGTATAATATCAAACCGATCTTAGCTCAGTTGGTAGAGCAGAGGACTGTAGTTGAAAGCAGAATATCCTTAGGTCACTGGTTCGAATCTGGTAGGTCGGATTTTTTTTCACAAAAAATTGATATTATGTTTCAAATGAGATTTGACATTGACATACCAAATAGCATAACAAGTTTCACATGATATGCATATACATAAAGTAGAATATCAAACCAACCTTAGCTCAGTTGGTAGAGCAGAGGACTGTAGTTAAAAGCAGAATATCCTTAAGTGACTGGTTTGAATCCGGCAGGTCAGACTTGTTTTTCACAAAAAACCTTTATATTACTTTTTGATGTGTGATTTGACATTAATTAAACATAACAAATAACATAACACACTTCCAATGATATGCATATGTAAAATATCAAACCGACCTTAGCTCAGTTTGTAGAGGAGAGGAATGTAGGTGAAAGCCGAATATCCTTAGGTCACTGGTTTGAATCCGAGAGGTCGGACGTATTTTTCCCATAAAACTTTATATTATTTATTTGATGTGTGATCTGACGTTAGTTAAACATAACGAATAACATAACAAGTTTCAAATGATATGCATATGTATAAAGTAAAATATGCATAACAAGTTTCAAATGATATGCATATGTATAAAGTAACAAGTTTCAAGTTAGCTCAGCTGGTAGACTGCGAAACTGAAGGTTGGTAAAACGGATGATTACAGTTGAAACATGTTTTGTCCTTGGGACACAAGTTCGAAAACGAAGTTTTTAAATTTTCAAAAGAAGTATTCGTGTTTAAAAAAATTTGTTAAAAGAAGTGTACTCTATATTCCCTCATAATTTGAAAGTTTTTTTTTAATCAAAATTTCATTGGTTAAAACCAATTAATTGTTAAAACATATTTTATTTTTAATTATTTAAAATTAAGCACAAATAATCAGTGTTAAAAAAACGTGAATCCGATAAAACTCTTGCAATAATTTTAATTTTTTTCATTTAAGAGGGATAACATAAAAAAATGTGTGGGTCATAATTTTTTTTCTTTAACAAAATAATTAGGTACTTCTTATGAGATAGGTCCGCCCATGGCCATAGATGACATTAGAGTTATGATCATAAACACCATGAAAACTACTAAACGACATGGATTTACATGATTTTTCTTGAAAACTTATAATTTTAGCAATTTCTTGATTGGTTGTTCTTGTGAAGGAAAATTGTTTGAGATTTTAAATATATGATTTCAATGTGTTTAGAAATAGATGATGTTTAAATGATGTAATGGACATGTGTATGATGATATATGTTTGTATAAATAGATGATGTTTTAAATGATGTAATGGACATGTGTATGTAATATATGGAAATTGTATTGGCAAATATAAAATTTTGAGAGATTCTACAAGCTTTTCATGAGTTTTTTTTGCTTTCAAACTATAATTTCTTTAAATTATATAAATCTTTTTATTATTTTTATATATTTGATTAATTTTCAATTACATCGTTAAAATTCAATTGTGTGTATTTTATTAATTTTATGTTTAATAGAACACAAATTTTATTAACTTCAATTTTAGTTATTGTTCATTCAAACTAATGTTTTACTACTGAGTTTTATCAATCGGGCTCCATATAACATTTAAATACACAAAAACTATTAGACAACATAATTTTTGTAAAATACTTTATAATATAGCATGTATAAACTGTTATACAACTTATTTAACCATATTAAATGGTCTAATGACATCTTATTTGAAAAAAATAACATAAATTATGAAAATAAATCAACAGATTTGAGGAATGTTGAATATATTTCCGTCGACATCTAATGGCACTTAACGCACTAAATCAAAACGTCTTCGTTTTTATTTCAAACGGGTTTAAATTACAGAGCAGAGTCTGTTATTTGGTTGTTACAGACCGTGAGAGAAACATCATCTTCTTCGTTGAGTCTTGGACGAAATTCATCTCCGGAGGAGACGATTTACTGCTGAAATCGGCTTGAGTGATAAGAAGTAGTCAACCTACAGGTTTGGGGATTAGTTCTTTCAGCTCTTAATCTTGTAAGTTCAAAATTCTATTTCAAGTGTTTCGGTTGAACACTTGTTCAAGCTCGGATTGAGCTTGCTTCTGTAATTCTTTGGTTGATTAGTGGATTCCGGGACGATCTCGGCAAGACATAGGATTCAATCAAGCTGATTGAATCAGCACTCGTAAAAGATTGTGTGTCAGTTTACTTTCAGCTTTCTTGCTTCTTCATCTTTCTCAAATTCAGACCACAATTGATCTTATTGATTAATCTAGCTCATACTGAATCTGATTTAAAACAAATCGGTGAAGATTCAATAAGTTTTAGTACAATTGGTATCAGAGCGAAGGTTCGCTCAAAGATTAGATCACAAGATCAATGGTTTCCACTAAGATTGAGTTTGAAAAGTTTAATGGAACGGGTGACTACATGCTTTTGAAAGAAAAGCTTATAGCACCTCTGATGATGCTTGGATTACATGATGCAATCAAAGATAATCCAGTAGATAAAGATCAAGATTCAAGCACATCGGAGGACAAAGATTATCAGAAGATTTTAGCTGAAAAGAAAGAAAAGGTCACGAGTTCTATAATTCTTAGTCTTTCAGATAACATTCTACGGAAAGTAATTGGAAAGTAATCAAAGAAAAGAATGTTAAATCAATGCTAAAGGCATTGGATGATATGTTTACTTCAAAGGCACTGTCAAAGCGGATACTACTAAGGGAAAAATTGGTTGGATATACCATGAATCCAGGTATTTCCATTGACAAGAACGTTGATGCTTTTCTAAAGATCATTCAGAATCTTGAAAATGCAGATATATATTCTTATAGTAGATGAAGAAGTTGTTGTTATACTGTTAATGGCGCTTCTACCGAGTTATTACATACTCAAAGATACTTTGAGATACAACAAAACTTCATTGACACTTGAAGAAGTGATAACTGCAATAGATTCAAAAGAGTTAGCGTCTGTAAAGCAGAAAAATGTGAAGGCTATTGCTAAAGGGTTACATGTCAAAGCTAATACTGATTCTAAGGTTACTGCAGGTAATAAAAATCATAACTCGGATAAAGGGGGTAAGAAGAAAAAGGGAAGAACAAATCTAAAGAAGGTTGTTGGATTTGTGGTGATCTTGCACATTTTAAACTTCAATGTCCAATATATGATCCTAAGAAGGACAAGAGCTTACAAAAGGGAAGTTCAGCTCAAGTTTTAGAAGGAGATAAAAACGTGGAAATGCTATATGTGGATGAAGTATTGAATGTTTCTGATTCAGATCTAGAAACAAAGTGGATTATAGACTCTCGATGTTCTTATTACATGTGTTGGATAAGAGAATGGTTCTCAGATTAACTAATAATACTAAATTCAAAAAAGTTCAGAAAATATACTGATGAAATGATATATGAAAAAAATTATATTTTAAACTAAATAAATCACAATGTTTTTAATTTAAGTATATTTTTTTCTTATTTTTAAAAGGTAAATATATTTATTTGCTTTTTTAAAAAAAAACTTAAAATGTTTGTATAAAAAACTTTGTTTACACGATAAATATAAATTATATAATAATAATTTAAAAAATCATTAACAAATCCGCTTTGGTGTAATTCTAGTAAAATAGTTCTTTACCCACTCGTAAATTAATATTTTATTTCTTACTAATTTTATCCTCGGGAAAAATTTAATGTTAATAATAAAAAAAAAGATTTTTTTTTTGAAATGCACAAATTAATTTTTTTGAAATTATGATTAGAGTAAATGTGAAAAACATTATCACCAAAATATTTGATACTTTTTTAAATGCACGAATTAAGTTTACATTAATTCCATTGTAAAATGATTAATGTTATTTTTCAATAGGCCATTTGAACCTGATCATATTTAAATTTATTTGACCATATTAATTAGATTTGTTACAAACGAAGGATTAGTTTTTTTTCCCACATGTGGGCCATAAAGCCGGTTTCACTAGCTCATCATGTGGGCCACAAGCTGTGGGTGCAGCTTTCCGCTGTTTGCTGGATTCGATCCAGGGTGCCTAGATATTAGAGGGAAACGACTTATCAATTGTACTATCTTGTCTTGGCACGAAGTATTAGTTTATAAGTTAAAAAATAGTGAATAATTTTAAACATTTTTTATTTACGGTAAACCATGATAGGTTATTATCATTAAACCCCGTAAATGTAGGAAAAAGTTTAGGTCTATGGGTAGAAGTTGTGAATTGGAATTGAAATAACATCTAATTAGCATTCATCGTTAATTCCATGCAACAACATTTTAAATTTTTTAAGATATCCGCCTAAATTTGATTTTTTTTTTTTTGCAATGATTTTGCATCGAAGGAATCTTGCTTCGGATTAGCATTGATTCATTGTTATTTTGATGTAACAAATTTTTCAATATTGCAAGAAACATTTTTTACACTAATTCATTTCTAATTAGTATCGATGTTGAAATATTTGACATGTTCATTGAAAAATAGGTGAAATTCATACGTAGTAGAATCTATTTTATCACAACTACATTCATTGTCAATAAACAATGAACTTGCGGCGATTTAAAGATATGTTACAACATCATTATAAATTACTCGCAATTGAACGTCGATTTTTCGTTACAAAAGTTTGTTGCGAAACATATATTATCTTGTAATGTGATAATAAAAAAAACATCATATATATGAAAAAATCGAAGCCAAAATCATAAATTTCAAACAATATCATATTTCATAATACTCGAATATTTATCACATGAAACACAGTTCAACACTTAGGATAATGAACAACATAACCCTCTAAGACTTTATGAGCAATTGGAGATGAAACATATAGACTAAAAGGCTGGACTTTTTTTATGTAACCACAAAGACAAGATTCTTGTTCTTTCAGCTTTTCACAACAATCTCTTGATGGTTGGCGTCTAGTCAAAATTGCAACCTCATAGTGACAACTCTGACATCTCACAATCTACTTTAGCCGGAGCCATTGAGAGTGATAGAACTAGAATCTTTTTTTATTAGAGGAAAACAAATATATAAAAATGTAAGTTTTTAAATTGTCAAAAGAAGTATTCGTGTTTAAAAAATTGTTAAAAGAAGTGTACTTTATATTCACTCATTATTTGAAAGTTTTTTAAATCAAAATTTCATCGGTTAAAACCAATGAATTGCTACAACATATTTTATTTTTAATTATTTAAAATTAAGCCCAAATAATTTGTGTTAAAAAAATATGAATCCGATAAAACTCTTGTAATAATTTTAATGTTTTTTCATTTAAGAGGATCGGCATAAAAAAAATGTGTGGGTCATAATTTTTTTTCACAAAATAATTAGGTCACCATACTCCTTATAAGATACCTCCACCCGTGGTCATAGATGACATTATGGTTATGGTCATAGATGACGTACATGATTTTTCTTGAAAACTTAAAATTTTAGCAATTTCTTGATTGCTTGTTCTTGTGAAGGAAAATTGTTTGAGATTTTGAATATCGAGTTTTGATGACGATATATGTTTGTATAAATAGATGATGTTTTAAATTATGTAATGGTCATGTGTATGTAATATACAAAAGTTGTATTGGCAAATATAAATTTTTGAGATGTTCTACAAGTTTTTCATCTCCATTCTATTTTTTGGAGTTTTTTTCTTCCAAACTATAATTTCTTTACGCCGTTAAAATTATATTGTGTGTATTTTATTAATTTTATGTTTAATAGTTCATTCATTTTATTAAATTCGATTTTAGTCGCATTGAATTATTGGTCATTCAAACTAATGATTTACTATGAGTTTTATCAATCGGTCTCCATATAATATTTAAATACATAAAAACTATTAGACAACATAATTACTGTGTCCATCCATACACATTAATTCATAATACTAAATTCAAAAAAGCTCAGAAAAAATACTAATGAAATGTTATATGAAAATGATTATATTTTAAACTAAATAAATTATGGTGTTTTTAATTTAAGTACTATATGTTTTTCCTATTTTAAAATGGTAATTATATTTATTTGCTTTTCTAAAAAAAAAATACTAAAAATGTTTTTATAAAAAACTATGTTACACGATAAACATAAATTATATAATAATA
>KE150499.1:37928-53922 GCA_000411095.1 Aethionema arabicum
TAACCAAAACATCTTTTAATTGATTTAGAATGATATGAATGATAAATAAATTGTTATTTTAAGGTTATTTTTAAAAAACTATTTTTCAAATAATATATAAGAGACGATATTTTCTTTTAGATTTCATGATTTTTTATTATTAATTTTTCTTATGAGCAACGATTTTTTTTTTCTTTTAAACATTTCAAAGTGATTTCAATGTAAGGTTTATAAGAGCAGATAATTGTTCAAACCTATCTTTCAAGTTTCATGTAAAAGAATATAGATTAGTAATTTTCACTACAACATACATCACGTGTTTTTATATAGGTAGATATTTTTGACCGATATTAACATTTTATTAATATCTACTTTCTTTATTTTTTTTAAGTAAAAAATTAATAATAAAAGTTAATCAATTATAAAAAAACATGAGGTTTCAATTCAAAATCAATTGATAATGAATACTACTGGTCTTGGGATTTTGGAGGTCTAAAACGAAATAAAAAATGAGGCGCTATCAAACCAAAAACCATCGTTTCTGGTGTCGTTTACGGCTTTGCTTCTCGGTCAAAGAAATCAATGATCTAATTGATTGTTGATCGAATATCGATCATGGAAGAAAACGAACACGAACGAAAAACTTAACTCAAAAAATGAAAGTTTTTTTTAACTTAAGGAAAAAAAACTTAATCTTAGGGTTGGACAAAAACCCAAACCGAACCAAATTGAACAAACCCAAACCCGAATCTAACATTGTTAAATTTTTCCTTTACGAATGTTAAATGAAACACTGATTTTAGTCAGATAAGAAAAAAACGCAAAAAAACATTAAAAAAACACGAGAAAAAAAAACAGTAAACAAATTTTAAAAAAAAACCTCAAAAAACATATTTATGGTTAGATTACGGTTAAAATTTTGTTAATTTAGTGTTAATTGTAATGTAATTTAAGTGTTATTTTTAGTGCGAATTTTAGTGTGATAATGTTGTGAAGTTTAGTGTGATTATGTTATGAATTTTGGCGCTAAACACTAAAACTAACATTAAAATTCCCAATATGCGCACACTAAAAATTCACACTAAAATTAACATTAACATTAAACTAATCAAAATTTATATATTATTTAATTGTTAATATGATTTTCGTGATTTTTTAAAATAGTATTTACTGATTATTTTTGTTTTATCCCCTTGTGAATAAATATATACGAAGGATATATAAATGTCACTAATAAAGTTGAAAGTTTAAAAAATTTCATTAATAAAGTTCAATGTTTAAAAACAATGTTTCGATTGGAGGTTTTATTTACGAAATGGTCAAAGTTCATTTGTTTTTTAGATTAATCCGTAAAGATAAATAAAAACTTAGCCCACAAGAAAGTAGATTCAATAGAATAAATTTAGCCCACTTAAAATAAACTCAATGAGTTTATTAAAATATAGTCTTAAAACTAATATGCCCAGTAATTGAAACTAAAAAATATATATAAACCCAACAGTCAAACAAATTTTGATTCATAAAAAAATGATACAAAACAAAAAAAAATGAAAAAAATAAGGCCCTAATTATTTGGAAACCCTAAGCAAATGTTTGTGTTGTTTGGGCTCAGACCCAACCCTTGATAGTGAATGTAATTGCCCATGTCCTTATATATTAGTTAATGATTGGTATATTATCAATGTGTGATTCCAACATGCTCTTTCGAGATGATAATGCTTTTACTTATATATCTCTATAACTAAATCCTCACAATTTTTGGATCGGTCAGACCTATTGCGATCGAGATTCTGATACCATGACGTTTTAATTCAAACCAGTTGACAATAAATATAATAGTCCATAATCTTAAATATTAGTCCATATTTGATCCATTTAATTATCCATTTGGGATTCCAACATAAGTCTTATCCAAAATTTATTCTACACCTAAGATCAAGTTGATGAAAAGTAAGAAGAATTCAAACATGTGGTGTGATAGAAAACTTCCAAAATGCCCTGATGTTGGTCCAAACTAAAAGCAGAAAGAGACAATGGATTCAATTCTGTAGGGTCCCAACGAATAAGAGACTTTAAATATCTGAATAGCCTAATAACCATTAAAACAAAATGGTAAATAACAATAAAACGTCATTTCACTTCTATTCCATTGTTTACCATAATTAGGGTTGGACATAAAAACAGAATCGAAAAACCGAATCGAACTTAAACCAAAAAAAAGATCTCAAACCGAACAGGAACCAACATAAAGTATTTATTATATCTTCAATTCGGGATCCATGGATATCGAGTAATAACTGGAACCGAACCGATATCCATTGGATACACGAAAGTAAACTCTTAAATTCGGGATCCATGGATATCGAGTAATAACTGGAACCGAACCGATATCCATTGGATACACGAAAGTAAACTNGAAAGTAAACTTACTTTCTTTTTTTTCGGTATTTTTTTGGTTTTTCGACTATTTTTTGGATTTTTCGTGCATTTTTTTTTTGTTTTTCGTGTAATTTTTAAAATTTTTAGGTATTTTTCGGGTTTTCTTATCAAATATCTCAACCCGAATCCGAACCGAACCAAAATTTTCAAATAACCGAACGAATCTTATAGTCATGGAACTGAAGAACCGAAAACCCGAAAGTATAAAATCGAAACCGAACGGATATCCGAATGTCCAGCCCTAACCATAATCATCATTACATTTTGTTATATAAATATACTCCAACTTGATGAGTATATTCCTATGTGATTAAAGTTGTTAACTCATTTTAGGTTCATCACTTGGAAAGTTGAAATGGCTCATAAATATTATCTGCTTTTTCATTATCATTATTAATACTAATCTCGTTCTATATATTTAATTTGTTTGTTTTTATATTTATAAGCATCCTGAAAATGAGTAAAAAAACATCTTGAAAAATAAAAAACTATGGTTTTATTGTGTCATGTTTAATTTGTAATATGAATTTTTTTTCTTTTATTGATCAAATAATAATGAAAATGAGAAAAAAAAATAATACGTAGTTTTATTTTATATATACGAAAAAATAGGGGGAATTGCAAAACTGTCATCATTCAAGCATTTTTTGCAAAAAATGCCTTAATCATGCATTTTTTGCAAAAATGTCCTAATATTATACCCAACATTATAAGTTGTATACCCTCACACTTTATGAAAAATTTGGAAAAATGTATTCAATTAAGGCATTTTGCATAATTGATTTTTAGAAAATTTCTTCATTCAAGCATTTTTTGCAAAGATATCATAACAATAGACTCAAGGGTATAATTGGTAAATCCTACAAAAAGTATACATTTGCAAAAAATGTTTGAATTATGACATTTTAGGTAATTCCTCAAAAAAATATATATCCGAATATATATATAGAACACGTGCACATTTTACCAAAATATCTCTTGCGTAGGAAAACCTATCAAAACATATCATTTATTGTTTTAATTGATAAGTTAATATATCACTCATTCCATCCCATCCCATTTTATTTGATTTTTTTTTTGAAAAAAATTGTCCTAAAAAACTGGATTTTTTCAATTTTTTAATTTAATTTGTATTATTATGACATTAAATACTTAAATTTCACAAATCAAAATAAAAATTTTTTATATAATTTTTTCTATTGGTTAATTATATAAAATTTGGAGGAAAGAAAATGTATTTGTTGTTAAATAAAATTAGTATTTATTGCAAAATATTACAAAAATAAATACATTTAAACAAAATAAATTATTAAACTAATGAATTAATATATTTTTTTACCGTATAATAATAAATCAATCGTATTATTTTAAAATAGAGAAATTGGTTGTTTTAGACAATTGGTGGGCTTCTTTAATTTTTTAGACTCTAAAACTAACTTTTTGTTTTATACACATTTGAGTTAATGGGAAGACTAAACTACCATTCCACACATCTAAGTCTTTTTTTAGTTGACCTAAGGGTGCAAGATTTAGGGTTTCGGGTTTAGGGTTTCGGGTTTCGGGTTTAGGGTTTAGGGTAAATAAATTACAAGGACATTATCATCATTATTAATTATGTGGTGTCTATAAAACTAAAATTGAATTTCAAATGTCTATAATACTCAAAAAGCATATGAAATGTTTATTTTGCTAAATTTCCTCTTACAATATAATAATAATATTTTTTTATTATAATTAAATTAACATTTACAAAAAAAATAGAATATTAATTTATTAGGTTAAAACCAAAAAAAAAATTATTTAAATTATATTCTTTATAAACAAAAAAGAACTCCAACAAGATAAACTAGTGGTAAATCATTCTTTCAAACTGTCCAGAATCCAGATATCCAGATTTATATTATTTAATTTGTATAGAACTCGGACAAGATAAACTAATAGTAAATCATTCATTTAGATTATCTAGACATCCGGCTATCACTTAACCTCAAAACAAAAAAAACTATATTTAATTTACTTTTCATGTAATAAGAGGGGCTTGAAAAAGAATACAGTGAGTTTGCAAACAAAAAAAAAAAATAGAATACACTTTCCAACGACACAATGGCTGCATTTAACCTCTATACTCTAAAACCTACTTGTGGTCATAAAAAAACAGTTTCTTTTACTCTTTTAAACCACAAAATTGGACCTGCACGAAAAGACAATAATTACGTTTAATTTGCATCTCAACAACCGACTTGTGCTTCAATTGTGACCCTCTTGCATTTAGTACAAATCTTTGTCATCTGGTGACTCGTGAGCCATTATTGGGTTTCAGTGTCAATTCCTCAACCAATCTCTGACTCCCCTTAGGCCCTCGACCTATTCTCCTCCTTCTTCTTCTAAAGTCTCCATCTTTTCCCAAAACAGAGAAGGAGAAGGTCTAAGGGTTTTTTTCAAATGGCGTTCGCTCCCTCTCTCAAACCTTTTACTTCTTCCTTCCTCGCCCTCAACAACCCTAACTTTGAGATCACCCATCTCAATTTCGACTCTCAAAGGAGGATTTATGCAATTCATCCTCGTCCTAGATCATTTCACTGCCTTAATTCTTCCCTAAATGCCTCTCCATTCTCTGTCTCAGCTCTTGCCTCTTCTTCCTCCCACACCACAGAGCTCGTATCCCATAGATTCCAGACATTGGTCAAGGAATTTCAATCCTTTACAGACTCAGTCGATCGTCTCAAATGGGTTCTTCGTTACGCTAAGCTTATTCCTCCCATTCCTGACTCTTCCCGTACCGAAGAGAATCGAGTCATGGGCTGCACATCTCGAGTCTGGCTTGACGCCGAACTGGGTCAAGACGGGAAGATGCGATTTTGGGCGGATAGTGATTCAGATGTCTCGAAGGGGCTTTGTTCGTGTCTGATCCAAGTTCTTGATGGAGCTATGCCAGAAGAAGTGATGGAATTGAAGACTGAGGATCTAGCTGAGCTTAATGTTAGGTTGTTAGGAGGTGAGAGATCGAGAGTGAACACGTGGCACAATGTTCTGGTTAGTATGCAAAAGAAGACCCGGCGGTTGGTAGCGGAGAGGGAAGGCAAAACACCTTTCTTTGAACCATTTCCGTCACTCATCTTAACGGCTGATGGCATTGAAGCTAAAGGAAGCTTTGCTGAAGCTCAGGTCAGAAACCTCTTTTATTCTTTAATCTCAATTTCAATTTCAGTTAATGTTTGCGATATTGTATTCTGTTTACTTATCTTCTTATAATTAGAAATGAGTATGAACAAGTTGAGTATTTTCTTGGGTTTTGTCTTCTTTGGAGCATGAGAGCATCAAACCCCACTCCAAACTTCAAAATGAAGTAGTAAAATCTTCTCCAGTTTTCTTTCGTTTTCCAACTTCATAATGGAGTAAAAGGTGAGATTACTCGAAAAATTGGAGTAAACTCATTTTTTACTTTAATTTTTTTGTTGATTTTTTTTAGAATAAAGAATTGAATAATACATTAGAGCAAAATGCTCTAAGTGCTCTAAGTGAAGAGAATTATCGTAATACATTCAAAATGCTCTAAGTGAAGAGAATTTCACCCTTTTTGATAAGCTAATCAGTTTTAAATATGGGGTTGGAAGCCAAAGGAAGATTTCTAAATGTTGAATTTTGCAGTAATGTAGATGCTACAATGGTTGGATCCAAAAAATTGAGGACTTGTTTCGTTTACCCTGCAAGAAAAGCTGGTTTCGTTGTCATGTTTTGCTCGCAGTTTAGTTTGATATAAGTTGGTTTCGCTGTCAAGTTTTGGTCGCAGTTTAGTTTGGTATAAGCTGGTTTCGTTGTCATGTTTTGCTCGCAGTTTAATTTGGTATAAGCTGGTTTTGTTGTCAAGTTTTGGTGGCAGTTGAGTTTGGTATAAGCTGATTTCGTTGTCAAGTTTTGCTCGCAGTTCAATTTGGTATAAGTTTGTTTCATTGTCAAGTTTTGCTGGCAGTTCAGTTTGGTTTAGTTATAGCTTTGGCGATATGAATATTCTGCTATTATGATCTCTTCGATTTCGGTGCTTCTGCAGGACTATATTAAATGTAGCGACTAAGATGATTTGTTTGGTTCATGATTCCACTTGCAGGCCAAATATTTGTTTCCTGAGGAGTCTAGGGTTCAAGAACTTGCGAATGTGTTAAAGGAAAAGAAGATTGGAGTAGTTGCTCACTTCTACATGGATCCTGAAGTGCAAGGAGTGTTGACTTCTGCTCAAAAGCTTTGGCCACATATCAATATATCTGATTCTCTAGTCATGGCAGATGCAGCCGTCAAGATGGCAAAATCTGGATGTCAGTACATAACAGTTCTTGGAGTTGATTTCATGTCCGAGAATGTTCGTGCAATCCTAGATCAAGCTGGTTTTGGAGAGGTAAAAAGCTTTTGCTCTCTTATTTTGTTTCAGGGAAAATGACTAAAAACTCATCTACTTTCACCGCTAAGTGTTAAATCAATACCTCAACTGTTATAACAACAAATTTAATCCCTTATTTTGTTACATGTAGTTAAATTAATTTTCAACTTTTTAAAATTTTTTTGAAAAATCTTCTATTTTCACTGGTGTTAAAATAATACCCCAACTATCGTGATAACTAATTTAATCCTAAATTTGTTACATGTAGTTTAAGATTCCTCCACTTTTTTAAAATGTGGTAAATTGATATCCACGACGTTACTTCTATAAAATTCAACCACCAAAAGATTCATTGAATAAGCTTAAATAGTTTTGGTAATGATTTGGTGATTGTTTTTAGGTTATTACAATGTTTGTTTTGTTAATGATTTGGTGGTTGTTTGAGTTTATTGCACTAACTATTTTGTTAATAATTTGGTGGTTGAATTTAGTAGACGTAAACGTCATAGATATCGATTTACCACGTTTTAAAAAATTGAAGATTTACTTAACTATATGTAACAAATTGAAGTTTAATTTAGTTATTGCGATAGATGGGGTATTAATTTACTTAGTCAATATAGAAGATTTTTTTTATTCATTTTCCATTTGGGTTTACTTAAAGTTAGTTCTTTGTTTTGTTAACAGTGTTGGCTACATACATGTTTTATTTTTGCTGTATAGGTTGGTGTATACAGGATGTCCGATGAGCGCATCGGTTGTTCCCTGGCCGACGCTGCAGCTGCTCCTGCTTACTTGAATTACCTCAAAACTGCGTCGACATCTCCTCCTTCATTACATGTTATTTATATCAATACATCTCTGGAGACAAAAGCTTTTGCTCATGAGCTTGTTCCTACAATTACCTGCACTTCCTCTAACGTAGTACAAACAATTCTGCAGGTAACATTTTTTTTCCTTTTTAATCCATCTTAATTCTCTAAGAGTTTGCAAATGTCTGAGATGTTGAAAGCGTGTTTTTCTTGTCTTTGTCGATAGGCGTTTGCGCAAATTCCAGAGTTAAATCTTTGGTATGGTCCTGATTCTTACATGGGAGCCAATATTGTTGAGTTATTCCAGCAAATGACGTTGATGTCTGATGAAGAAATTGGCAATATTCACCCTAAACACAACCGAGACTCCATTAAAACATTGATACCTCGTCTTCATTATTTCCAGGTAACTTTCTGTTCTTAGAAAATTGTTAAGTTTCAAATCTTTTCATTACATTTTGGCACTTTGCTTGCGCTATTTGTAGGAGGGCTTATGGTATTTTAGATCCTGTTTGGTGAAAAAAACTTTCAACTACCAAAATGGTTTTTAAATCATGAACTTTAATAACCGGATTTGTTAAACCCTAAACCTCAATAACCAGGTTTTTTTAAAGGGATTTTGGTATTTCAGACTTTCAACTATTTTTGTTTAGTGAAGAAAACCCTCAACTATGAAAATTGTTGTTAAATCCTGAATTTTGATAGTCTGGTTTTTTTAGACCCTAAACCTTAATAATTGGGTTTATTATGACGGAAATCTAAAATTTAAATTTAAATTTGAAATTATAGTATATTTAATCCAAATTTGAATTCAATTTTTGGGTTAATTTTGAGATTGTCGTTTAATTTTGTGTTTAAAATTTAATTTTGATTTAAAAATTCAGATAGGGTTTAAAAAATCCAATTATCAAAGCTTAGGGTTTAAAAAACCCTTTTGATAGTTGAGAGTTTTTTTTGCCAAACAGAGATTGTTCAGTGTCTAAAATACCAAAATCTTTTCTTTAAACCGAAATCTCACATTTAAACTTTGAGATTATAGTTTAATTTTCTGTTTAAAGTTTATTCTTAATTTAAAAAACCCGCTAGAGTTTAAGAATCCCGGTTATATCAAAGTTTAGGGTTAAAAAAAAAACACCATTTTAGTAATTGAGAGGTTTTTTCACCAGACATAAATAGTTGAAGGTCTAAAATATCATAATACCTTTTGTAGGATAAAGAACTTTAAGTTATTTGTCTGTGTTTCAGGAAGGAACATGTATCGTGCATCATCTTTTCGGTCACGAAGTTGTGGAAAGAATAAAGTACATGTACTCTGATGCCTTTCTTACTGCTCACCTTGAGGTTCCAGGTGAAATGTTTTCTCTAGCAATGGAAGCAAAGAGAAGAGAAATGGGTGTAGTTGGATCCACACAAAACATACTAGACTTCATCAAGCAAAGAGTACAAGAAGCAGTAGACCGAAATGTCGATGATCATCTCCAGTTTGTTCTTGGGACAGAATCAGGAATGGTAACAGCCATTGTTGCAGTAATCAGGACTTTACTAAGTTCAGCTAATTCAAAACTCAAAGTTGAAGTAGTGTTTCCGGTATCATCAGACTCAATGACAAAAACTTCTTCAGATGTTCCAAACTCCATGAAAGCTGGTGATATTGTACTACCAGTTGTACCTGGAGTAACAAACGGTGAAGGCTGCTCAATCCATGGCGGATGTGCTTCTTGCCCATATATGAAGGTAAGTTCTAGCCTAGTGTTCATTCATAAATAACAAAAGTGATAATGGAACCCGCCCGTTTACGCGTTCAACATAAAAAAATGCAAACTTTGGTGTGAAATGCAGATGAATTCTCTTAACTCTCTACTGAAAGTTGGCTATAATCTTCCTGATGTGGATAACCTAATCGGCAAATTCAAAGCGGAGCGGTTTAAACTGCAAACCCCTCAAGGAAAACTAATAGCAGATGTAGGATGTGAGCCAATACTTCACATGAGACATTTCCAGGTAACAACATATTATTTTCTCTAAGTTTTGTAGTGTTGTGGCGGAGATCTTGAACCTTGATGTCCTATTTGCAGGCCAACAAGGAACTACCAAAGGGACTTATTGATCAGGTTTTAAGTTTGTGAGAGGAGTTGGTCAGTTTCAGCTTTTAATTTGTTTTCCGGCAATAATGGTATATGACCAGAGTGGTTCCGCTGTGGTCTGTACTCAATAATATGAATAAAAATGAAGGAGATGTGTTTATATAATATATGTAGAGAGGATAGAAATCTTAATTTATATATGATTGTATGGTATCTTCAACCCACCCGACACATGCAAGGCTTGGGCACACCTTTTCCATTTCACTCCTTTATCGCAAAAATTATTCTGCCGGCGCTCTCCTCCTTTAGCGCTCTCCTTCTCCGGGGAAATCTTCATGCTGCAAAATCCTCCTGAGGCGAAATCTTTCATCTCTAGGTAATTTTTGGTAAGTTCCAAATTCTTGAGACTTTCTTAAAGAATTCTGCAATCTTGCTTGTTGAATTGTTGAATTTGGTAAAGTTTTAGGAATTGTTAGAATTTGATCGTTGAATTATTTAGAAACTAGATTTTTCAACTGTTTAGGAATTGAAATCTTTTAAAAATTTGTTTAGGGTTTTATTGAAATTATTTAGGAGTTATTTTTGAATTTTATAAAATGTTTTACGAATTTTATAAATTTTTTAAAGAATTTTAGAAATTGTTTAAGTAATAACTATTTTACAAATTGATTAAGAAATTGTTTATGTGTGTTTAGAAATTGTTTAAGAAAACTTTTAAGTAATATAGAAACTTTTTTAGAATTTTAGAATTGTTTAGATGATGTCAAAATGTTTTAGAAATGGTTTATAAATTCTTTAGTTATTTTTAAAATTATTTATAGATTTTAAATTTAAATAATTATAATCTACAATTAGTTTTTAAAAGATCTTGTCAATTGTCTCCTATGCCCGCCACCATGCGGTGGCCCAGCGATGTTCATCTAGCATCCGCACATACAACGGTCAAACGGCTGACTAAGAGGTGAAAGAGGAGGGGGTTATATGTATATCTAGAAAATCAAGAGCATAATGGTAGTGTGTTTATTTATACTAAAAATTTTTAATTAAACAAAATTATTTTATAATGAAAGCCCAATTTCGTATGTTCATCAAATATCGGGTTATTTAAAAACCATAGTTTTTATGTGTGTTAAGCTAAACAATAATTTGATAAAATGTGTTATTGGACACAATTTCTTCATTTACATAATATAAGATATCCGTATATACGATAGAAAACAAGATGTGTGACAATAAAGAAAGGGGGAAAAAAAGATATGAACATTTAATTACATCATTTGATGTCAAAGTCTTTGAAACACAGTTACTTTCAACTAAACAATACATATACTTAATACATTATAATGTGTAAGGTACCATTGCACTCTAATTTAGCCCTCTTTTTAAGATAACAACTTTCATATCTTTGAGAGAATCCTCCATGTCTTGACATAGCTTGTGAGGATCTGGTATCACTGTTACATCAATCGCCATGGAAATTATGATTTTACCCGCATAACTTTGAAAATGAATCAACAATGCCTATCAATATCAAACACATATAAGAAAGAAAACATACAATATTAGGTTAAAAATAATAAGTAAAATACATTTTAACATACCTGTGGGTTTCCATAGGCACTTGGAGCGATATAAACAATAGGATTATTATGGTAACTAATTTCTTCTTTCGGACCGATAACGTTTGAAATCAGTGTCGTTGTGTTCATCAGGGCTCGTTTTATTAATTTTGCGACCACCTACGTTCACAAGACATTTTAATGCAACTTTTCTCAATAATTGAAAACAAAATTTGATTAAAATATAACATTGATCATGTTAGACCAATTTTCGATAAAAAAATAACGATGTTTCTTGTAGTGTATACCTTATCGCCAACCTTATCGATGGCATATTTGGCAATTGAATAAAATACAGAAGCGTGTAGAGAGTTCTTCTTTCGATCCATGGCAGATTTAGCTTTCGATAGATAAACTAATGGATCGGTTTCTAGATCAATGGAGAGAGGTAAAAGAAGAAGACTAATGTAATTTCCCCATCTACATTTTGAATCTTTTGCCATCATATCTGCCAGTGACTTCATAACATGTTTGGTTGTGTCAGTTTTTTGTCTCCAAAACTCTAAACTAAGGTTTGTTTGTAGAAAGTGGTTGCAGGTTTCTAACCTTGGTTCCAGTGTCTGTTCTTAGGTTTACAAAAACACCTGCACGGATTCGTAACCCACTTGGGAGATTGTTTGAAACCGGTGTTGATGTCACTGTTGATATTTCACCGTCTTCATTAATAATGGTCTTATCTATAGACACAGAAACATTAATGAGTTAAGTTTTTGTGTTGATTAACCAGAAACTATAGGCCAAAAGCTTTAAATTTTGTGGGCATTAGTCATAAATTAAGACATATCTATGATATGTCTCGATTCAATTCAATGCTTACCCGGGGCGGACCCAGGTTCAACCCAATGGGTGTTTGGTCTTCCTCTCCACTTGACTGATTATTTATTTCGTAATTGATTTGTATTAATTATACATGGTATTTAATTTAGACACCTACTCTTAGTTGTTTTATTTCTTTTTGATTGATTTGAAAACCAGTTCCACATTTATTTCAAAAAAAATGTTTTAAGGAAACAATAAGTTACAAATCAATTAAATGAAGTGTTAAATATATGGAAAAACTAAAAAAATATTGAGGAATTACCTAAAATGCCCTAATTCAAGCATTTTTTGCAAATGTACCATTTTGTAGGGTTTACCAATTATATCTTTGGGTCTATTGTTATGATATTTGTGCAAAAAATGTTTGAATGAAGAAATTTTCTAAAAATCAATTATTCAAAATGCCCTAATTGAATACATTTTTCCAAATTTTTCATAAAGTGTGAGGGTATACCACTTATAATGTTGGGTATAGTGTTAGGGCATTTTTGCAAAAAAATGCATGATTAGAGTATGTTTGCAAAAAAGACTTGAATGAGAACATTTTTGCAATTCCCCCAAAAATATTTTATGTATTAGTTAATTTAACATAACCATTCTTAGATTTAAGAAGAAACAAAATCAATTAAGGGATAACTGCAACAAAAATATGGAGTTTAGAATTTTGACAAAAAAACTCTCAGAGTAAATTCGTAAACAAAATCGATGGTTTTGTTTTTTAGAAGAAAGAAACATAACATGGAGGATAAATTTGCCAAAAAAATTCCCGCCGTATGTTTATTTAATTATAATGGCTCATACCTTGCTACCATTCTCCTATCCAAAACTTGTGTTTCATTTAATTAGAAAATTAATGGATGTTTAACTTTAATTGATAGAGAGCTTTTTTTGTTGGAAAACAAAATGGAGGAGTTTATTTCGCCTAATTTATTCGGGAGATTTGCAAAAATGCCCTCATTCAAGTATTTTTTGCAAAAATGGCCTAATCATGCATTTTTTGCAAAAATGTCCTAACATTATACCTAACATTATAAGTGGTATACCCTCACACTTTATGAAAAATTTGTAAAAATGTATTCAATTAGGCATTTTGCATAATTGATTTTTAGAAAATTTCTTCATTCAAGCATTTTTTTACAAAAATATCATAACAATAGACCCAATGTATAATTGGTAAACCTTACAAAAATGACACATTTGCAAAAAATACTTGAATTAGGGCATTTTAGGTAATTCCTCAATTTATTCTCCAAAGTTTTTTTTTTCAAAAAAAAGATAATTAAAGGTTTTTTTGCCTAATTTATTTTCAGAGTTTTTTTCTGCCAAAATTTTTTAACTCAGAGATTTTGTTGGACCATTATCCCATCAATTAACTATCAATCAAAAACTAATTAAATAAATAGAAAAATAATTATTAATATTATATTTGTTTTTATTATTTAAAATTTAAAATTTCAACTTTTATCATTCAAAATAAAATTTTATTGGCTTAATATTATTTACATGAGTTCTATTTTTATTTTTTGCAAGAGATCTAGTTTCAAGTTTTTATAACTTTGTAAGTTATTAATAATTTATTTACTTTATGTATTTCTATTTATTTCAATATTTGAATATAACCTTATAACTATTAATATCATAAATTGTAAGTTTAGAATTTATATTTTCAAATTCCAAATTATGAAACTAAATATATTGTATCACAAATAAAATATTTTTTCAATTATTCTCTTTAACATAATTATCCAAATATAAATATATAATAATACAAAAATAAAATTTATTATCTAGTGATTTTTTATAAAACTAAATCATCATTATAAATGATATATTATCGAAAATTTGTGTGAATTATACTTTCACACACCCTATTTTTGTGTTATAAGATGTTATAAGGTATCATATACTTTCTTATAACAAAATTTATGAGATATTATACTTATTATTTACTAATATAAGATGTTATACGATGTTATAAGATGTTATAAGTAAGCGTATAAAACAAAAAAATAAACTACAAATGTGTATATACCTCTTCCAAGGTGTATTTAAATAATTCTCCCTATATTATCTGAATATCTGCTATGATGATTTTGATTTTTTTTATTTTAATTAATTAATTTTTTTATTATATTAATATTTTTATTTTAAATTCATTTAAAAGAATGAAAAAAAGATTTTTCTTGATCCGCCGCTCATCACTCGTACTTACCATATAGCCGGTTTAGATAACGGGAGATAGCAGTTTGTGTAACTCCTATTAGAACATCATTGATAGTCTACAGAAAACACACAAGATCATGATTCATGATTCGAAAGAAACCCTTAAAATGTTATTAATTAATTTTAATAATGTGACCTACCATGTTCATTGCGTCCTTTACAAGTCTGACGTCATCCATGGAGATAATTCGGTGAACAAATCTCTTGGGATTACTTTGGAACGCCACACGTCCTTTTAATGGCGTTTCTGTATCCTTCAAGAACACAATAGTCGCCAAAGACAACATAATGTCTACTAAAGTATTCCATATTAGTCTCACTTTTCTTGAATGCCACCAGCCTTTACACGACGCCGTTTCACGCGGTTTCCTTGGAGATGCCTCGATGTTCGATGTTTTTTCGGTACAAGCGGCTAAAAGGGTCATGAAAGACATTCCATCTCCCAATGAATGATGAGTTCTTACAACACATACTGCTTCCGCATCACATGTTTTGATGTTGAGGATGTGTATATCCCATAAGGGTCTTGATCTATCAAGATTAAACTTTGTGAGATGTGAGATGTAATCTTCAACAAAGTGTTCTCCATCTTCTCCAATCTCGTCAAGATCAATGTCTGGTACAAATACGTGGTCGTTTACATTAACTTCGGTTTTGATCCATCTTTCTCCATCTTCTGACTGCAAAAAATATATATTAAATAACCTTAATTTGACTTAATTACGAGACACCATGTTGAAGACAATAAGATAAATTTGATCGCTGATGCCAGGGACAGATGATAAGTTGTGTTGTTTGTTTAGTTATCGTCAATGACCCGCGACAAGGTCGAACTAATGTTAGTTTTACACTTATTTGGTGAGATGTTTTGGCAGCCAACTATTTTATTTAAAATTCAATTAATCGTTGAAAATTGTAGTATTAAATTTTTTTGTCAGTGAGTTATATCGCTAAAATTTATGGTCGACCAAGCGACAAATGAAACCACAAAAGTCAGAGATAAATTGTTGAACATATGACAGCAAAATGAACGGATTTTTTCCATCGTTGTCGATCGTTGCAGTTTTCGAAACATAAAAAGAGCATACCCAACATACAACATATTATGTAAATTAGATTTAAATCTTACGAGAATGCTGGAGAAACGAGGATGCTTGTGAACGTTAAGCTTCAAATCATTTAGAATAATTTCGGGACTGATCTTTGTTTTGAATCCTATCTTGGCGATGTTGTGGCAGTTTATGCCTGGCGATTGAACTACACGCGCCACTGGACTCAGAGGCTCTTCTTCTTCTTTCTTCTTCATTCTCGCTTTCATCTTTCTGCTTTCTTCCCTTAAGATTCCTATCTTCGATGTGAATAATAATATCAAAATAAAAGCTTATGCATATGGTTCTCACTGATAATTTTTTTTTTTAATTTGTAATAGGTTTGTTTAACAAATTTAGAATTTAGTGTATTTTTTTTTTAAGAATTTATTAATGAGAACTGTACGTGTAAGTTTAAAAATTATGTACACCTTTAACATTAAAATTAAATTTATTTAGATATTTTAAATAGAATTTATATATGATATATATTCATTAATGTTTTTCATTTTAGATAATGAAAGCCTTCCATTACTACCAACCTAAAGAAATACGATTT
>KE150502.1:24372-49375 GCA_000411095.1 Aethionema arabicum
CACCGCTTAGTAAATTGTTCACTCAAATGAATATCTAACTTATCCTACCGGCTCTCGCAATCTAGGATTCGTCTCGAATCAAGAACTAAGTGGCCAATCCTAGTTCAAGCATTAACAATCAACACTAGGTGAAGGAACATATGATATTTAACCTATTCATGTCTAATCATCAATCGCCATAGAAACCATAGATCTAACTATAAACTACTCTAACATGATGAGACAAAATAAACGCATGAAAGAAGACATAAACATGAATATAAAGTACAGAAAACTGAATTGAAAAGACAAAAGTTAAGAAATTTTCATGTATTTAAAGTGCAGAAATCATTGTCTCTTAAGAAAGCTTTTGGGCGTCACTCCTTTGGCTCATTGAGAGAAAACAAAAATAAAACCTAATCTAAACCTCAAGTTTGAGGCTGAGGCAGCCCTTACAAAGATGGGAGAGATGGCTACATATTTATAGGGATCAAAATTAGGTCAAAGGTGCATTTCTGGGCTTTTTCTCGCAGAGTCTAGACTTTTTCTCGCATTTTTGGGCTTCCTGCAACCCTCATCGGTAGTAACACAAAAGTGTTACTACAGAAACACTTCGTCAAATTCATTCTCTTTACAGATCCATTGGGCTTGAGTTGGGCTTTCCGAAAAGTGGTTTTGGGCCACGTAGTTCATTACGGTTTGAAAGTTATGGTCCTTTGAAGTTGGACATCCGAAAATGGCTACTTCTCTCGATTTTCTTCACGTTTTCGCCCCTTTTGCTCATTCCAATCTTTCCCGACTCTTTTGCGCGTTTTGTACCTAATTCCCTGTAAAATCATGCAAACACCTATGAAAGCAAAGGTAAATCAAGTTATAAAATCGTCACAAAATGACACCGATCAGTTTATCCCGTTCGATAATGCATGATACGTATTTCTAGATTAGCGAGAGTTGTGTACCCCTGGCTTACCTAGTATAGAAACCACGATATCACGTGAGTGGGCCGGTTTGCATTTATTATAGAGTATGGGTTGTTTGCATGTGTGTCTGAAGAAATAGCTGACTGTTAAATCGCATGATCTGTAGAATCCTAGGTCTAACATTTTNAAATGGCTACTTCTCTCGATTTTCTTCACGTTTTCGCCCCTTTTGCTCATTCCAATCTTTCCCGACTCTTTTGCGCGTTTTGTACCTAATTCCCTGTAAAATCATGCAAACACCTATGAAAGCAAAGGTAAATCAAGTTATAAAATCGTCACAAAATGACACCGATCAGTTTATCCCGTTCGATAATGCATGATACGTATTTCTAGATTAGCGAGAGTTGTGTACCCCTGGCTTACCTAGTATAGAAACCACGATATCACGTGAGTGGGCCGGTTTGCATTTATTATAGAGTATGGGTTGTTTGCATGTGTGTCTGAAGAAATAGCTGACTGTTAAATCGCATGATCTGTAGAATCCTAGGTCTAACATTTTGGGCCACGTAGTTCATTACGGTTTGAAAGTTATGGTCCTTTGAAGTTGGACATCCGAAAATGGCTACTTCTCTCGATTTTCTTCACGTTTTCGCCCCTTTTGCTCATTCCAATCTTTCCCGACTCTTTTGCGCGTTTTGTACCTAATTCCCTGTAAAATCATGCAAACACCTATGAAAGCAAAGGTAAATCAAGTTATAAAATCGTCACAAAATGACACCGATCAGTTTATCCCGTTCGATAATGCATGATACGTATTTCTAGATTAGCGAGAGTTGTGTACCCCTGGCTTACCTAGTATAGAAACCACGATATCACGTGAGTGGGCCGGTTTGCATTTATTATAGAGTATGGGTTGTTTGCATGTGTGTCTGAAGAAATAGCTGACTGTTAAATCGCATGATCTGTAGAATCCTAGGTCTAACATTTTTATTTATTGAATTTTCATCGTTTTATGTTCGTATTTTGTTCGTGACACCCACAATCGCATGTTGTTTTTTTAGTTTGAATTTACTTCCAATCCCCTACTGTTTAGCTTTCTTCCCTGAGGATCAACCTTTTACTAACTGCAGCAATCCGTTATTGAAGGGAGTCGAGGATATAAATTTTATCTTGATCACATGAAATCGGTTGTATCAGTGATCCGGTATCCATGGCTCTGACCAAAAGTAGGTATCCCTCCCCGAACCTATTTGCTTTCTTATTCCTTTTTTAATCAGGTCTTGTGCTAATAGTATACTCCTTCATACTAGAGATGGTCTGCTCCCTAGTTTAGCTTCTAAGATGGATGTTTTTTGAAAGTATTTCCCTTTGAAAACGCGTGCTAGTAGTGGTTCTGGATGATTGATGATCCTCCAGATTTGTTTGCCTACGGGAGTTGTATTGAAGTGTTGTAAGTCCATATATCCCATCCCTCATTTTTTTTCTTGATTTGCACAATTTCTTCCAAAAGTCCCAGTGTATCCCTTTGTTTCATCTTTGATGTTGACACCAAAATTTTGTCATAGTTGATGTGGTCCGTTTGCATGTGCGTTTAGGTAGCTTGAAGACTATCATAATGTAAGTTGGCAAGGCTTGCAACTTTGAGGAGGATTTAATTCCCTACGTGAGAGAGGAATCTGTTTTACCAGCTGGTTAGTCTATTAGTTACTCTCTCCAGTAGGTAATTCAATGTTTCCCCTTTCGTTCTGCCTAGTTGCTATGGTAGGCCTAGGTAGGTACCCTTTCCTCCTTCCTTTGGTATGTTAAGTAGGGTTTGGACGATATTCTTCGTTGCTTGGTTAGTTTGCTTTCCAAAAATAACGCTAGACTTGTTGTAAGTTTATCAGTTGTCATGATCCCTTGTAGTGGGTTGTTAGAATGTTTTTGAGTTCCTTAATTTCCGTCGGGTCTACTTTGCAAAAGAATAGACTATCGTCTGCGAACAATAGATGAGTGATTGAGGGGGAATGCTTAGTTATTTTGAGTCCTGTAATGAGCTTGTTTTGTTCCCCTTCTTTCAGTAGTCTGACTAGAAGCTCTGTCCCCATAACAAAAAGGAGTGGAGAGAGGGGATCTCCTTGTCTTAAGCCTCTACTTGGTTTAATCTTGCCATATGGAATCCCATAGATCAGAACTTTCTAACTGACTGATGTAACACTTTCTAGGATTATTTTAATCCAATGTTCAGAGAACCCCCAGTATTGCATTGGTTTTTCCAAGAAACCCCATTCCAACCAGTCGAAAGCCTTAGTCATATCTGTTTTAATTGTCATATACTCACTTGAGGTTGGTTTTTGTGTGTTCAGGCTATGCATTAGTTCGTGAGCAATCAGGATGTTGTCTAAAAACAGCATGCCTTCCACAAATGCAGCTTGTGTCTCTCAGATGATTTGGGGAAGAATAGGTTTGAGTCATGCTGCCATGATTTTTGCCACTACTTTGTAACTGACGTTGCAGAGACTTATCGGTATGTACTCTGAGATCATTGAAGCCCCATCCTTTTTAGGTGTTAGGTAGATGTGTATTTCATTGGTTCACTGTTCCAGTTTTCCTTCTTTAAAGCATTTGTTTACCATTTTGTGCAGGTCAGGGGATATATACTCCCAGAATTGGTGGTAAAAGCTTGAAGTCATTCCATGAGGATCCGGACTCTTCCCGTCAGGTATGCCTAAGACCGCCTCTTTGACTTCCTGTATATCCACTGGCCTTAGTAGTTATAGGTTCTGATCATTTGTTATTTGATTTCTCGAACATCTTCTTGGTATTTGGGTCACATTCGTTAGTGTGCTATTGGTTTGAAGTGGGCTTTGTGTTGTATAAAGTTTTTGAAAGTAAGATGTTGCTATTGATCCGAGTTCTTTGCCTTTGAAGATTTCTCTTCCATTGTCATCCTTTAAGCAAAAATAATTATTCCTTAGTCGTCTGGTTTTTGTGAAGGCATGAAAGTATTTTGTATTATGGTCTCATTTGTCAAGCCATGCAATTATGCTCTTTTGTCTCCAATATATCTCCTCTAATTGGTGTTCAATTCTCAGTTCCTGCTCGAGTTTTCAATTCCTCTTGGTAAAAGTTAGTATGGTGAGTGATCTAGTGTATGTCTTCTTGAATTTTTGTTATTCTTCTCCAAGACAGGGAGTTTCCTGAGAAAGTAGTGTCTGCAATCCCACATGCGCGCATCATGGTACAGAAGCTCATGAAGGTAGATTATGGTCTTGCTCCCCCTCCTTGTTTTTCTTGATTTGAGGCGATTTTATTGAAATCTCCAAAGAGCACCCATGATCTACTATGGTATGACTAATGGGCATTATATGTTCCTAGACTTCATCTCTGTCTGCACGGATTGGGTTGCCATAAATATCCGTTATATGTAGTTGTTTCCCTTGCCATTAAATGGTCATGTGAATGTAGTGCTTACATGCCTTAATGATTGTCATAGTGATTGAATGTTTCCACATTAATGCCAGACCACCGCTTAAACTAGTTGCATCTATTGTGTAAAGGTTAGTATAACCTAGATTTTTGGAGAGATTATCCATATAGTCTTTCACATTCTTGGTCTGAGTAAGGAACAAAATCTCTGGGGAGTACCGACCTTATAGCTCCCTTAGATGTCGAAATGTCAGGGAGTTCCTTGCCCCTTGATAGTTCCAACTCAGAATATTTATTTGGAGGTGGGTGATTTTAGGCTTACCACCTTGCCTTGTTTGCTTTCTGTTGATGAGTTTTGAGTAGAGGTAGAATTGCCCTCTGTTGTTGTTTGTTCTCTGCCGAATCTGGTGATCCTGAATTCTCTGCTAGGTTTGAGTTTGTCCTAACTGATTATCTTTAACCAGACTTTTATTTTGAGGTCCTTTTTAGGAGTTTCATGTGGCTGGTTATGCCTTTTTTTCAGAGCTTGGTGGGCTAGGAACAGCTTCTGAGTTAATACCTTCAGGTTGGAGTTGTTTGTATTTCTGTTTTTTTATTGATCCATCTTCCTTGACTGTTATGGGCTTTGGTCCTTGTGATTGTTGTTGCTCTAGAGATCTTATGATTATTCCTCTATAGGTCCTCGCTGGATATGGGTCCTCACGTTTCCTCCACATTTTGGCAGTTTCTCTCGAGATTCCTTTGCCTTTCTGTTCAACTGAGTATCTTCTTCTGCCATAATGGGCTCTTGATGAGCTTCCTCGAATGATGTGGGACTGCTGGTGAGTTTCCCTTTGCTGCGTTAGGAGTTCTCTGAGGTCAGTGGTTGGAGTCGGGGTTGTCGATCTCCTAATGTCCAACTGTAAGTGATCCCCCCTCTCTTCTTGCAGTAAGATATTAAGGTTATGTGCATCTGTTTATGGCATGTGTCATTTTGCGGCATGCAAAGCACACTTTGAGTAGTTTTTCATACTCGATCTCAATTTTTACCATTTCTCCAGTTGTAAACTTCAGGGTCTTCTTGAAAGTTAGAGGATATTCCGCATTCTCAGTCGCATCCTAACATATTCTAGTGATTTTTATCTGAGGCATGAAGTTCTATTTCCTCCACTTTTCGCAAGCACTTGCCAAGGCTGGCTAGTGTGTCTTCATGGATGATATGGTGAGGTATTCCTCTTACTCTAATCCATAAAAGGATTTATGTCAGGTAAGTTGTGCTGGGAGTCAGGGGTCCAGCGTTCTATGACTAACATCCATGTCATGAAAAACCAAGGCTCCTCCCTAATGATGCTTTCCAAGTCTCGTTCATACTTGAACATAAACTGAACTTTATTATCTCTAAGACTCCTACCTTTCACTCTTCCTTCCAGACCCCAGATTGTTGGCATTCCTTGAATGATCCCTTCCACTTTTTGAACTATTGGGTTCAATATCTTAACGATGAGGTTGTTTTTGCTTTCCTTGCAGATTTGATCCATGTCGCCGGGATGATCACTATCGAGCCTTCTTCCTCAGATTCATAGTTTTTAAGTCGACTATAAAGGCTGGCGTCTACATTCTCCATCGTTTTTGGTTTGTATTGAAAGATTTGATGTGGTTATGTTAGCATAGTAGATCTGTTTTCACAGTCTCTTTTTATAAAGTTTTGTAACTTAATGCTTCTTCTTGTAGGTGGTTGAGATGCAATCAATGTACTTGAATGTCTTCCAACGGACTTTTTGCTAGATCTTGTCGTTGTAAATGCTCCTTGTTTCCTCGGAGGGCGCTAGCTGAGGTTGACTTCTTCTTCTTCCTGTGCACGTGCTGAGGGTAATTGGGAAACCCTAATCCCATGTTCGCCGCCATCCTCGTACAGACACGAGAGCATCTCCCTCTATAAAGGTTTATGTATTCTATTTGTTAAGTTTGGTTATTTTTGATTTTTTACTTCTAAACTCTTCGTTGGATATTTTCAGGAACTTAAACTCTTTAAATAATAAAACATCTCAATTACCCTTATATATTTAATTAATTTCTATTTAGTTTTACAATAAATATATTTTAGTAATTCCTATTTTATGTTTTGGTAAGTTTTACGACTCTAGAGTCCCTCCCTTTGCAATAAAGTCGCGATTTCGAGCAAAGGCAGAAGTGTCACAAAGTTGTATTGTGCAGAAAGGTTTTTTGTGTTTATTCACAATGAGAGACAAACTTATACAACGTTAGTGGCAAAGAGAAAGAACATAAGGAAACTTAAGAAGCAATATAACTTAACGTAAATATATTATTCTGTGAATTTCTTGGAGTGATGTAAGGCAATCGGATGTTGCTAATTCTGGAAGTTGAGGATTTGTGTAGCAGCCTCAATAACAAGACGTAGAAAAGATATAACAAGAACGGACACAGCCGATTATTAAGAAACAAATGCAAAGAACAGCGACTAAGGACGAGCCAGCAGGCGACGCAGGCGACGCGCAATGCCTTTTAGTTCAAGAATCTGCAACTTCAGTTATCAAGGAGGCTTTTAAACTGAGCAATCGATTCAATAGCCTTCTCGAACTCATTATCCTCCAAGGCAAAGGCAAAGCGACAGTAGCCAGGAATTCCAGTCCAGGAACCGCTGTTCAAGCAAACACCAGTATGCCTGAGAAACACATCTCTGATATTTGAATCTGTAAGCTGGACTTTCTTCTCCCCTGATGCTTCTCCTACTTTCACCTTCACTGTTTTGTTGAGATAAGCTTTGGGCTTTGCTACCATTGAGATACCAGCTGAGGGTTGAATAGCCTCCCAGCCAGAGTTCTCTAACACCTGTCACATATATTTTGAGAATGGCTGAAATATACCAAACTAGGTTCCTGAAAGCTTAAACATCATGCAAAAGACACAATTTGGTACCTCTTTTAAACGCTTAGATCTGCCCTCCAAAGTTTTTATTGTTTCAGAAACGGCATCTAAAAAGTCGCTGCCTTTCTCCTCTTTCAGAGCCAACATTTTCCTAGCTGCATATTTCACAGTGCTGTGCGGTTTGCTCAGGCCGGGAAGGGTATGGAAGGGATCAACTAGGGACTGATCCAATACTAGAAACCCAAGTTTCAGAGCTCCACTCAGCAAATTCAAAGAGAGACATCCAAGTAGAGAAACTGAGAAGGATGAATCCAATTTTGACAAAGTCTTCTTTAAATCCCATCCACCCCAGGTAGCTGTATTGTATTCTAAACCCGAGAAGGAAGTATCGATGATAACCTTTGCTCCAAATTTAGCACAAGTAGACAATAATCCATCCATCTCTTCATTGCTGTACGTCATGCCCGTAGGACTAACTGTTGGTCCACTTATACAAACCCATGGCTTCTTCACAGACTCAAGTGATTTCCCTAGAGTCATTTCTGTCAGTTTAAAGCCATTACTAGACTCGGTAGGGATATTCACAACATTGGCTCTTAAAAATCTAGCAGCCGCAGCGTATTTCCCATTTGAGCCAGCAGGTAAACAGAGCGTTCCACCTTCTTGAGCACAACAAATGGCGAGTTTGTTGAATAATGCTTGTGAGCCATCAGCATATACAAAGCCTGAGCTATTTTTGGTTGCAAAGCCATAATCTCTCAAGACAAACTGCTTAATACTTGGATTGATATCAACTTCTACTTCAGATACGTTTTGTCTCACAAAACTTTCGAAGATTGCACCCTTAACCGACCGTGGGACTGGTAAGAAACTTTGGTCGACATCCATGTAGATCACAGAGGTGCCATCAATCTCAGATACTGCCAGCTCAGTGTCTTTTAGAACAGAAAGAGCTGGGCTTGAAAATTCAATGTTCTTCGCCGACTCCACCTTCTCACTTCCCCTCTGCAAGCCACATATAATAGACAATGAGTACAAAAGTTCCACCCTTATGATAACTTTGTAACATAATGATCCAGGATTATCAGACGTAGGCATCAGGGTAACATATTAATAAATTGTCAACGTAGTATGCCACAAAAGTTTTTCACTTATTCCAGACTGGCTAGCCCCTCTTTCAGTAAATACTTTGAAAGTCCCAGCCATCGGATAAAAGTTAAGCAGTTCTTTTATCTTACCCCGACAAAGTAATCGAGCACATAAATTACAGCAGAATAAACTGCATACCTCAGCTGGGGCATGCCGATCAGCAAGCTGGAAAGCCAGAAGCTCATGGAAAAGACAGCCATAATAGTATTGACTGATAATAGCAGTGTGACCTTCTAGGACTTCCACAGTTTTGGACAATGCTTCAGAAATGCCCTGCTCTTCTGAAATGACAAAGGCTACTTCTAAATCTGAATAAACCTGCACAATGATTACTTGATATATGAAACACATGAGAAGAATTTAAGAATCGTTCAGTAATTATCTCAGAGTTGAACCGTGCTCAATTTATGAGATGGAACAAAATGCATGCTCTTCAGCAAAATGGTTAGAGTAAAACTTTACCTTATTCTTTACCAGACCACAAATAATTGCTGCATGAGAAGGTAGTGGATTCCCTGCAAGATATTTTAAAACCCCATTGGATGAAGGGAGGCTAGACAACTCAAAGTGATCAGATATATCCAAGAAAAGACGACACCCAATTTCTCTAGTCACGTCCAACAGATGTACAAAAGATGAGCTGGTAATGACTTCAAATTGAGTCATTCCAGTAACAACGGCCTGTGGCTTTAGTTTTCTAATTAGTTCTATCATCAGATCAGATTGGTGCGGAGCTTCAATGACTGTGAGTTGATCATCTGATGCTTCGCTAGTGGTCTGCAATTGATCAATGAATCTTCCGTTAAAGACACCACAGCCAAAAATCACAAACTAATGAAGACACAGTTATCTTCACACATAGTTACTTAGAAACAAGCTAATAACTTCACACCAACACCAGATGAATTAATGTCCTTTTGCAGAACTTTCATTCACATTGTTGCACAAGAAAAGTATAGCTCTTCCAGAAGCAGTACCAGTCATAGTAGCAGTAGCAGTTATTTTCTCGCTTTCTAGACTAGATAGTTTTCTTGGACTTCAATCACAATTAGTTATATGGACACTACCAGATAGGAAGAAGTCCCACTCATAACATTTGCCAACATTTTACACGCATTAAAATCACTTCACATTGGCATATGTACTTACATAAATCTAAAATACTTCACTTCCATCATGCTGTTCCAACAAAATAAGAATGCTAATGTAGAGAGAATTTTACCTCAATAGCTAAAGAAGTTAGCCAGCTCCTCGGAAGTTGTCGAGTTAAGTGTTCATCGACAATTGCAAGCCGTGGGGAGAATAATCGAAATGCACTCTCGATTGCCACAGCCCTTGATGGAAACACAATAATATTCTTGCAAACAAAAAAGAAGCAGACTCAGAAATGATGGGAAGCTTCTGAATGGAAGATGCAGTAAAATGCTCAACATTTCTTGATTCCAAAAAGTACAAGAGTGTCTTTCTTTTTCCCTCCACTAGATTTGTTACTATTATCTACTGGTCCCAAGTTTCATATAGCAACAGGTAGAGTAAAAGTATAGCGTCAGACTAAACTAAACAAGAAATGTTGAAATCATTAATGAGTAGTCTTACATCCTGATTAAGTGGAATACGGTGGTATGTCCTCATAAAGCCTGCAATTAGACTGCAGAATCTTTTGCTGCCAGCCGCAGGCTCAAAAGGGAAATGGGAGCTATTTTTCAAAACAGTAGCAAGATAGGCTAGGAATGGAATTTTCTCATCGGCAACAGCTTCATCCTCAAAAGATAAATCCAACGAACTGCTGATTTCTTGGAATCCATTTTTCAAGAAGTCAAAGATTGTCTTAACCTGTCAATCATAGCAACTTAATTGATTCTCTTATTGTTCACGGTAACATAAACTCATTAACTAGAAGCTCAGAAATATCTACCCACCAAATTTGGTTGGCGAAGCTGACAACTATAAACTGATAATGCATGGGAGATTCGCCCACCAGCCTGCCCATAGGCCCATGCTGTTCGAGCACAAATCGGTTGATCTCCAGAAAGTCCCATAAAAAATTCAAAACGATGAGGACTGCTCCTTTCAATTTCAACTAATGCTGTGATATCAGTATCTGAAGCCTGTGAAAACATATCAAATAACCATTATTGAGGAGCATTATCTTTCAGAGTTTTAGAAATGAAGTTCTTACCTGAAGAATTTTAGTTTGCCACATCTGTGTAACACGGACTCCACGTCGCTCAAACAAGCGCCTACAGACACCTTGCCCAGGACGACCACCCATGTTAAATATCATAAGCCCTGCAGGTTTGATGACAGATATTGCTTCTTCAACTGCTCTGGCAATCAACCCTAGGCCAAACTGATCCTCAACAAAACCCTGAAATAGAAAAAATTCATCAGGCACAAGAGAAGCACTCTAATAAAGTTTTCGAGCAGCTGATATCATTTACACCCTTTAAAGCCAAGTAAAAGTAAAAGAATATGCCATTGCTGAGAGAATTAAATGGAATTTATAGAGAAAGAGATCAATTCCTAAGTTATTACTCATCTCAAACAAAGAAATTTAGGGTGAAATTATGATATAAAAAACGCATACTTAATATAATAGCCAAAAGCTCAAAGTTAGACAACTGCATGATTTACCACGAATATACATTCCCACCAGAAGAGTCCTTGGTGCTAGCATGCTAAAAAACTATGGACACTTTCTGAGTATTTATTCTGGTAAAGATCTCGCTCACCTGAAGGGCACAATAATTACTTAGCGAATACAGAAATTCCTCACTCGCATTTTCTGTTATCATCTTAGACATAGCGTCTGGGTTTGGATTAAGAATCTGCCACAAAAAAAAAATATAAGACAAAAGGAAACACGCATGCAAGAAAAACATCAGATTTGAGAAGTTGAACCTCCTACAAAAATAAGATAACGTAGACCAGAATGACAAATATACCTGAGGTATGCATCCTACAATTCTCTCGAGCTGAATATTATTATCTCTACAATAACCAAGCAAATCAGATTCAAAGAATTCCACCCTGTCCAGTAAAGTTTTCTTCTCATCATCATAGACAGGTTGGCCACTGTCATCAAGAGCGTTTAAGTACAAATTTATCCAAGAAATTTTCACAGCTCTAGGATTAATATCAAGCCCATATACCTACAAAATAAAAAATTCTGAAAAAGTTATATGCTTGATATTTGTATGCTTTCTATGAAAGACCAAAGGGATCCTGAGGCACTTTGAGGGTAGATATGCAGACAATATTGCACTTATTTCCCCTCTAATCAAAATACAACATGTTCTTGTCAGATCCAAATTGAGTGCTTCAGAAGCGGTAATCCTAAAGATTCATGTAATATATACTAACCTTTGAAGGCAACCACTTAGCAGCTATGGCTATTGATATCCATCCATTCCCACAACCAAGTTCAGCAATTGACTTATCCTTAAAGATAGTATCAGGATGTCTATTAAGTCCTTCATAAAATGTGAATGACCAATCTTCTGGTATAAAAATACTAGGAATAACCATCATGGTTAACTTTTTCCTAGATTGATAGCCTGCAGAGAGAGAAGAAGATATAATGGAGCCCCATACATGCATAATATCCTAAATAAATACAACTTAGCCGGTATAGGAAGCAATGGCATGGTAGAAATGTACTATAACAAAAAAACATGATCATCCAAACTAGCACTTAACTGCTTCACAAAACATATCACTATCCTAAACTTGAAGAAATATAACTCAAGGCTAGCCATCAGAAGCACAATTTGGGAATTAATTGTATGGTCAATGATCCCTATACCTGGAGAACAATACCAAAACATACGGATGCAGGAGGGCAGTTAAGATCTAGTAGAGTAATGGGGAACAGGAATCTTTCTAAATCAGATACACTTTTAGTTTTGTAGCTCATAAGAACTGGCATGGCAGTGTATTATTGCTCCTAGACATGCCTGTCAATACTTTCCATAACGAAGAATCAGGGAACATTCCAGAAAGGTTTTAAAAGTTTGCTATTTGGCATATATTTTTATTTTAGCAGATTCTATGAGAGACAAGGTCATGTCCGTTCTAAAATGAATCAATCTGTTTATCGCCGTGCATAAACCTAAGCTCATATACTTCTTAAAAAGTCTAGAACTAAAGTACAAGCTGATTGCTTTTTTTGCCATGATCAATGCTTTCCTCATTAAACTTAGCAGATCATAAGCATGTCAGCACACGTTACTCAATTCAACTTGGAGAATCTGAAAGGAGAATTGACAAAAGAAGAAAAATGGAGAAAACTAGAAAATAGAGTGAAATGAGTAGATGAGCGCAACAGTGCGATTCCAAGTAAACGACAAACGGTCTTGAAAAGCTAAATTTATATCCTTTGCCATTCATTAGGTAAAAAACGGACTTTTATCGTCTACTCGGCGACTGCAGTAAAAACCGAAAGAAGAATGGATTCACGCTGGAGTATTCCAATTTTCCCGGGATCGGGGACAAGGAAATCAGAAATCCGATAATTCAGGGAGTAAGAAATAGATCACGAATAAAAGATGTAACAGTAATCGCACAGTAAGAACGGAGCGATGAGTCTATTAAAGGGGCAAAGAAGTGTGAACGGCTCAATGAAATCCATTTTACAACTCAAAACGCCTTATCACAGAGGAAAACCCAAGGATCGTGCAAAATGTCATAGATAAAAGGATCAAGAGTGAGGTAAAGAGACGAATTGCATCGACGAATACCTTCGTATTGATCAAGGAAGATGTCCTGGATATGGAAATGGTAGGTTTGGAGACACGTCTCGGATGATCCAACGCGCTTGTAGAGGTCGGCCAAAAAGATCCGAGCTTGAGATCGAGTATTCGGATCCTCCAGCCGCTCCAACACTGATCGGATGGCGCCATAGGCTGCGTCGCCGGATTGTTTGCACTGGTTTAGGAACTCGTCGACAGAGACCGACGCCATTATCGTGAACGACTTTTAGCAGTGGGTTTATTCGCAGCGAGTAATAATAGTAAGACTACAGAGAAGACGCGCATGTGGGCGTATAAAAAACCCGAAGTCCAGAGTATTTTTTCCCCCGGTTATCGAGAGTATTATATGTTATAATTTGGGAACGTGGCGAGATAAAAAAGTATGATAAAAATAGCTCTAGTTTTAGTATGATAAAAAAGTATTTATCAAGAATTTTTATTGTGAAATAATACTTTCATCAAACAAATTTAACATTTCTGTTAATAGTTAATTTAAATGAAACAGTATGTTTTATTAAACTAAGATAAATATAATATTTTGGTAAAAAAATCTACAGTTTCTAATTTTAGTTAAAAAGTATCTGTAGTTTATAATTTAGCAAAAAAGTACCTAGAATTTTAGTTTGACTAAAAAGTCTCTATCGATTGTTTTTTGGCGAAATCATCTTTGTTTCAACCTAATATGAAATTGCAAAAAACGTAAACATAATCTAAACATATTTAACAACATAAATATATCATAAAACATGTTTAAAAACATAGATATCCTAAAAACATGTTAAAAAACGAGAAATTGTACAATATAGACAAGAGAAATTGGTTGTTTTATACATTTAATAAGTCTATTTGTCTTTTTAAGACCCAAGAAATAACTTTTTGTTTATTAAACATTTGACTATATGAGAAGACATATTACTCTTTTAATTTAAGCTTAATTAAAAGATAGTCTCTCTAGTCTTTCCCTACCCACAACTCAGCCACCAAAATTCCAGATCTGGAATTTTCAGACATTTGCATTTTTCCTTTCATTTTCTCCTTTTATTTTCTTCTTTTCTACACATTTGGTATCTCCGTTTGGGGTGAAAGGCAAGGAGAATCTCCGTTGACCGTCGAGTGTCTATCGGAGCCGTTATCAATCTGGTATCTAGCCTAGTAAAGCGCCGCTTCAAGTGCGACGGCTTCACCAATAGAATGTAAGTCCCGATTTCTTTATTCGTGATTTTAGGGTTTCTTCGAATTGGGTTTTTTCTATTCTTCGATTTCGATTTCTATTTACTCCGATTTCTAGACTTGGGTTTTTTGTATTGTGGCTCGCCGTCGATTTGTAAATGTTTGGTTGGTGAGTTGAGTCTTTCGTTGATTCAGATTTAGGGTTTTTTTGGATTGGGGGTTTTCGTCTGTTCTTTTTGTTTTGCTCGGTGTTTTGTTTTTACGGTGAAATTCAATTGTTTTCTTAACAGATTGGAGATTTCGGACACAATAGGGAGCAGACAACGGGCTAAATGAATCTGTATCATATTTGTGTGTTGTGAACCAAAATNGTTTTCTTAACAGATTGGAGATTTCGGACACAATAGGGAGCAGACAACGGGCTAAATGAATCTGTATCATATTTGTGTGTTGTGAACCAAAATATTTTCACATAGTTATAAGGTGTTATGAGGTTCTTTATAACATCATATACGTATACATTATATAGTTATATATATGCTTATAACAACAGACAACGGGCTAAATGAATTTGTATCATATTTGTGTGTTGTGAACCAAAATCTTTTCACACAGTTGTAAGGTGTTATAAGGTTCTTTATAACATCATATACGTATACATCATATAGTTATATATATGGTTACCATAGTTATAAGGCGTTGTAATGTGAATCAAAATATATTAACGCAATTATAAGGTGTTATAAGGTTTGTTATAACATCACATATGTAGTCATTACATAGTTATAAACGCGCTTATAACAGCAGATAACAGACTAAATGAAACCATTTTACCTATATGTAATGTGATTCAAAATCTATTAACGTAGTTATAAGGTGTTATAAGCTTCTTTATAACTTCTAGTAGAGTCTTTAATAGTCGAAAACGAACAAAACTATACGACAGAAGAGATACATCACACTAATGGCCAAAAGGTTACTCCAATACGCCTATAAACAAAAGTAACGGACACAATTAGAAGTTTAACGAACATTAAAACGACAACCCCCCATCTCTACTTTTTAACACCTTCTGCTCATCTAGTTCTGTCCCAAGTTTAAACATTTGTTTTGGTAAGTTAAAAGATTCTGGGAAGTGACTGTCATCAAACTATAACAAACGTAATAGTATACTCATGTTATAACAGTTATAAGCAATTATAAACACCATATAAGTCTTTACCACAATAGTTATATGTAGTCATATATATGCTTATAACATCTTATAACTCTTTAACTCATTTCATGCGTTGTCATAAACTGTCATATAATATCACAATTGAATTTCACCATCAAAAACCCTGAATCTGTATCAACGAAATGACTAAAATCACCAACGTTCTCTTTCTCTCTCTCTCTCTCGAGATTTCTCTTTCTCTCTCTTAGGATGACTAAAGAAATGGCTCATTTTCAGGGTAAATAAAAACTAGGGACAATTTCGTCATTGTATATTATTTGATGTTTATAAAACTAAAAAGAGATTTCAAATGTCTATAACACTTAAAGGTCATCTCAAATGTTTATTTTGCCAAATTTCCGTATAGAGAAAGTGAAAGCTTGCTTTTGGTCTTTAAACCCAAAAAGTCAACATCAATGTAAAAGACTCATCTATTTTTCCCACTTTTCTCTCTCTTTCTTATTTCTTTTTCTCTTTATTTCTTTCTCTCCCCACGTTCAACTTTTCCCTCTCTCTTCTCTTTCTTTATTTCTCTCTCCTCTCTCTTTCTTTTTCACACCAATTCCTTTATCTTATCTCTTTCTCTTTTTTTTTCCTTTAAATCTCTACCCACTATAGAGATTTAAATCTCTTGACCGAAATCATCTCGTCTGCTAATCAGTCGACTCTTGGAGGCTCGTTTTCCTTTTCTTCTAAATCCCTAACCCTGATTTTGACAATTAGAAATCATCGTCTCCTTTGACTCCAGTTGGATTTCGAAGTTATATACTATTATAAGTGGTTTTATAACACCTTAATTGCATTTGTTAACTCACTGTGATATGCATTAAAAACAACTTTTCGACGTTATATACTATTATAAATGTCTTTATAACACCTCATAACACACTAATTGCATATGTTAACCCACTATAATATGCATTAAAAACAATTTTACGAAGTTATATAGTGTTATAAGTGTTTTTATAACACTTTATATTGGACTAATTGCATTTGTTAACACACTCTAATGTGCATTAAAATTAATTTTTTGAAGTTATATAATGCTATAAGTGGTTTTATAATACCTTATAACGCACTAATTGCATCTGTTATCCCACTATCATATGCATTAAAAACAATTTTTTCGAAGTTATATACTATTATAAGTCTTTTTATAACACCATATAACACACGATAGTACTTCACTGTTTCATTCTCTCGTCTTTGAATTCGCGTCACTGTTCCAAAAACCCAGAAATTTCAGCATTCAATTTCGCCCAAAACATAAGAATCCATAAATCTAAAAACCTCAAATTTTTAAAACAAACCCCTAAATCCCAATATCTCAACTTCTCAGATTTGCTAGAACCCTAGAAATTGTCTTCCAAAATCGCATCAAAATATGTTCAATTTCATTCTCTCTCTCTCTCCTTCTTTCTCTTTCTCTTTCTCTTTCTCTTGCTCTTGTTCTTTCGAGCTTTTTCTTTTTCTCTTTCTCTCTCCAACTTTCTCTTTTTACGTACAAATCAAAATAACACTCATTGAATAGGGGTAATTTTGTCTTTCTCTTTTAAATTTTATCTATAAAACACAAAGGAACAATCAATTCTTTATTTGATTAAATGTATTTTTCATTTGTTTATTTCAGTAATTTTCCATTAAAAACTCATGATATTTTTTTTCTAATAGTTTGAACATGTTTAAGATATATCTATGTTTTTAACATGTGTTCAAGATTTGTTTAAAATATGTTTACTCTTTTTGCAATTTCATATTAGGTTGAAACAAAGATGATTTTGCCAAAAAAAAAGTAGAGACTTTTTGGTCAACCTTAAATTCTATGTACTTTTTGGTTAAAACTCTAAACTGGAACTAGTTTTTGGCTAAAATTAGAAACCGTGGAGTCTTATTTTACCAAAATGTTATATTTATTTAAGTTTAGTAAAATGCACCGTTTCATTTAAATTAATAGTTGGGAGAGACATTGACGGAGGTACTATTTAACAATAAAAATTCTTGATATGTATTTTTTTGCCACACTAAAATTGAAGATACTTTTTGGCTAAGATGACAAACTGTAGGCACTATCTGGTCGTACTCCCTTATAATTTATTTTTCTTCTTTTACCAACCACGACCTTGATAAGGAAGGTTTTTAGTAATGGTTATAAGGCCACCTCCAATGGAGGGCTCTTAGCCCATTTATTGTATTAAAAATAAATGAAAAATGAAAAAAAAATTGGGAGGAGTTCTCAAAACTCTTATTTGGGAACCCTATTTTTAACTTCTCTCTCTACTTTCTCTCTATCTCTCTCTAACTCTTATTTATTAATTTTAATTTCTTTTTTATTTTTTGCATAAAATTTTGTATAAAACCCCAATTGGGGTTTCAACCAATGGAGGTGGCCTAACTCTTTAAAATTCAATCACATTTGATTGGTAGAGTTTAACGTCAGTTTTAAAAGGATCTTAAAGCTCTTCACCTCTAAACTCTTCGTTGAAATTTTTCGGGAGCTATAAGTTTTTTAAATAATAAAAAGTCTTAATTACGCTTATATATTTAATTAATTTCCTATTTAGGTTATCATATGTCTATTTAGTAATTTTATGTCTAACAATTCCAAATTATATCTATTAAATAATTTTAATGTAAGTTTCAACAACTTACAGCTTCAACAGCTTACTCCTTTAGTCTTTACACTTACAACTCTGTTAAAAGTCTTTCCAATCAACCTCATGGGATAATGCCCTAGGCCATCTTGTATGGAGAATTCTACAAAATATTATAATCTATATATTTTTGTTGGATTTTTCAAGACGAAAAAAAAAAAAAATTAGACACTTTGTAGAGATGTGCATTATAGATGCCCTTAGGAATCTAAACTAAAAAAGAAAAAAATCTAAAAATAAAAGTGCATAAATTGATTGAAATCATAATTAAAACACTTTTGTATGTTCTCTAATGCATATACCTTAAAAAAAACATGGTTGATTTATTAAATAATAAGTATATTATATAGAAATGAGATATACAATTTTTTGTACTATATATATATCGAAAAAGCACAAGCAAAAAGAAAATATACGAAAAATTTCTTAAATATATGGTGCAAAATATAAGTAATTTGATATCATATCTTATTGGGTTTAATTCAAAATTAAACCGGGAAATTTAAACTGTAAATTGGACTAAACAGGTCTGGTTACAACATTAGAGAAAGACTCTCAATCGGAGAGAGGGTTTTCTGTTTTAACAGAAAACGAATTATGTTTCTTCGAAACAGAGCAAGGAGACGTTGAGGAAGTTGGGATCTCGTCTTCTTCAGCTCTTTACTATAAATCAAATCTCCCTTGAATCTTGTAATCTCTGTTGTGTAAACTCTTGATTTCGCTATATGCTTAGTGGATTGCTGGTGATGGCTGGCCGAAATGTAGAGGTTCATTCCGAACCTTGAACTCGTTAAATGCTATGTTCTTCTCTCTTCTCTATCTTCTTCTTTGATCTTCTTCTATCTTCTTCTTCGACGAAGCGATCCGACAGCTCTTGACTCCGAGTAGAGTTGCAAGAAGTGGTATTAGAGCCTTGGAATCAGGTGTCATGTCGATTACAAGAATAGAGGTTGAGAGATTTGATGGAAAGGGAGATTTCTCGCTATGGAAGGCTCGTATGATGGCTAATCTTGGGGTTTTAGGGTTGAAACAGATCCTAACAGATGAGACATTAGAGTATGATCCTCTTCCAGCAACGGCAGGAGCTGTGACGGTCAGAGATGGTGATACAGACACAGTACGTACCACCGATTAGAACTGAAATGGATCTAGAGAAGCAAGAAAAATCAGAGAAGGCGATGAATTTGATCATCTTGAACGTTGGAGATCAGATTCTCAGAAAGATTGTTAACAGCAAAACAGCAGCAGCAATGTGGATCACACTAGACAGGTTATATCTCTCTAAGACCTTACCTAATCGGATACTTCAACAAATGAAATTTTACATGTTTAGGATGCAAGACTCAAAAACTATTGAGGAGAACATTGATGAATTCTTGAAGATAGTTGCAGATTTGAATAATCTGGGAATAGAAGTCTCAGATGAAGTACAAGCTGTTCTTTTACTGAGTTCACTTCCATCCAAATTTGATTTGGTAAAGTCTACATTGAAATATGGAAAGGAGTCAATTACTTTAGAGGAAGTATATCTTCAGCTAAGTCAAGAGAACAAGAATTCTCAGAAAACAAAGGAACTCAAGCAGTTGGTTTGGTTGCTGCAAGAGGACGACCTGAAAGTAAGGATGATTACAAAGATAAGTTAAAGAACAAGACACTGTCTCGTGTTAAGGTTGTGTGTTGGTTTTGCAAGAAAGAGGGACACACCACGAAGGAGTGCTATGCAAGAAAAAAGAAGCTAGAGGTTGAAGGAAAAGGTGTAGCAGTAGTAACTAAAGATGAACTGCAGGTCTTGGATGCATTGAATGTCACAGAATCTGATCCCAAAGATCAATGGGTGATTGATTCAGGGTGCACCTATCATATGACGTCAAAAAGAGACTGGTTCTATACTTACAGTGAGACTGGATCAACACAAATCCTTCTTGGTGATGATAATAGAGTAGAAACTTAGGGAATTGGTTCAATAAGAATCAATACAAATGGAGGTACTGTAAGAGTCATGAACAATGTGTGGTATGTGCCTAACCTTAGACGAAATTTGATTTCTACTGGAACTCTAGATAGTCTAGGATATACTCATGTTGGTGGAAATGGAAAGCTGATATTCTATATGGATGATAAGATGGCTCTATAAGGTATACCGCAGAATGATTTATACATACTCGATGGAGAAACTCAGTGTGGTGAAATTCAAAATACAGAATTACAGGCTACATCTATGCTATGGCACAATAGATTAGGACACATAAGTGAACAGAATTTAAAACTTTTGTCACCAAAGGGATATTGGAACAGAAAGAAGTTGGATCAATGGGATTTTGTGAAGATTGTGTGATGGGAAAGACCACAAGATCTAGTTTCAGTACTGGTAAACACACTACTGAAGAAGTGTTAGGATATATACATATGGACTTATGGGGATCATCGAATGTACAACCCTCAATCTCAAAGAATCAGTACTTCCTCTCAATAATTGATGATCACTCGAGGAAAGTCTGGTTGTTCTTCATCAAGACTAAAGATCAAGCATTCAGTAAGTTCTGTGAATAGAAGATCTTAGTGGAGAATCATGTAAACAAGAAGGTGAAGTGTTTAAGAACTGACAATGGTCTTGAGTTATGTAACTCAGAGTTTGATCAATTCTGTAAAGACCAAGGGATGAGAGGCATCGTACATGTACATACACACCTCAGCAGAATGGTGTTGCTGAAAGAATGAACAGAACCATAATGGAAAAGGTGAGATGTATGTTGAGTCAATCAGGTTTGGAGGAGAAATTTTGGGTTGAGGCAGCTGCTAGTGCTGCATACACTATTAATAGGAGTCCCTCATCTGCAATTGATGGAAATATTCCAGAATCAATCTGGTTAAATAGAACACCAGGATACAAACACATGAGAACGTTTGGATCCATAGTTTATGTACATACTGATTAAGGAAAACTCAAACCAAGAGCTCTCAAAGGAGTATTCATTGGCTACCCTCAAGGGGTGAAAGGTTACAAAATCTAGCTACTAGATCAGAGGCAATGTGTGATCAATAGAAACGTGATCTTCAAAGAAGACACAATGTACAAAGCTAGAGATAAAGATCAAGGAAAGGAGTTAAATCAGGTAGTTTCAACTGATGGCTCAGGAAATAAGTGCAAAACTTATACAGAACTTGCTGGAAGTTCAACTCCATCAAATGAAGAGTACATTTCTCCAGGTGGAGAAATTGAGAGTACTGAAACAGGAAGTGAGACAGATGGAAACATGGTTGATAATCCAGAATCTGAAGGTGAATTTCAAGATCTGGAAGATTATCAATTAGCAAGGGATCGTGTTAGGAGGGTTATAAATCCACCACAGAGGTTTACTGAAGAATCAGGACTTGCCTTTGCACTTAATGTCTCTGAATTACATTACATAGAAGAACCAAAGGACTTTACACAAGCTAAAGCATCCAAGGAGTGGAAATCTTGGCATTTATCAATGCAGGAAGAGATGACATCTCTGATTAAAAATGAAACATGAGAACTTGTAAATCTGCCACAGAATAGAAGAGTTACTGGTTGCAGGTGGATTTATAAGTTGAAACCAGGTATTCTTGGAGTGGAGGAAGCTAGATACAAAGCAAGGCTGGTGGCAAAAGGGTTTGCTCAAAGAGAAGGGATTGGAGCAAATGGATACTTCTATAAGAATTCTGTTATTTTTTGTTACAAACAGAGACCTGGAATTGGAGCAAATGGATGTGAAGACAACATTTCTTCATGGAAATCTAGAAGAAGACATATACATGTCACAACCACAAGGCTTTGAATCTGAGAGTGCAAATAAAGCGTGTCTACTCAGACGTTCTTTATATGGACTGAAGCAGTCTCCAAGGCAATGGAACAAGAGGTTTGATACTTTCATAACTGGAAAAGGGTTCTGCAGGAGCAAGATTGATCATTGTGTTTACATAAAAGAGTGATCAAAGGGAGCTATATATATCTACTACTGTATGTAGATGATATATTGATTGCAGCTGAAAGTATAACAGAGATCAGTCGGTTAAAAGAGCAGCTGAGCTCAGAATTTGAAATGAAGGATTTGGGAGCAGCAAGACACTCAGATTATCTCAAAGTGAGTATTTACATAGAGTTATAAAGTGTTTCAGAATGTCAGATGCCAGTGTGGTAAATACACCTATAGGAGCTCATTTCAAGTCATCTCCACTTCAAGACGAGTGTGAAATGGTTGATACAGATGCAATACCATATGCTAGAGCTGTGGGAAGCATTATGTACTCTATGGTAGGTTCTAGACCAGATCTAGCCTACGGAATTGGTTTGGTTAGCAGGTTTATGGGGAAACTAGGGAATGCACATTAGGAAGCTGTAAAATGGCTTCTAAGATACATAAAAGGAGCAGCTGAATTGTCTTTGACATTCACTCAAAGTTCAGACTTCAAGCTTGAAGGGTTCTGTGATGCTGACTTTGCAGCAGATTTGGACAAGAGAAGATCAATTTCACGATATGTGTTTAAACTTGAAAATAATACAATCTGCTGGAAATCAAGATTTCAGCAAGTGGTGGCACTCTCAACCACTGAATCTGAGTACATGGCATTAACAGAAACGATTAAGGAAGCAATGTGGCTCAAGAGATTACTAGCTGAGATGGGTTATATTCAGGAGAAGGTTTCAATATGATGTGACTCACAAAGTGCTATATGTTTGTCCAAGAACTCAGTACATCATGAGAGGACAAAACATATTGATGTGAAGTATCATTTCATTAGAGAAGTGATTGCTTCGGGTGAGGTTGAAGTTCAGAAGATTCCTACAGAACATAACCCGGCAGACATACTTACCAAGGTAGTCCCAGTACTGAAGCTCAAGAATGCGCAGGTCATTAAGTTGATGTGAATTCAAATGAAAAGAAGTCCAGCAAAGTGCAAAATCAGCTAATTCAGTTTGCAGAAAATGAAGGTGGAGTTTATTGGGTTTAATTCAAACTTAAACCGGGAAATTTAAACCGTATAATGCACTAAACCGGTCTGGTTACAAGATTAGAGAAAGACTCTGAATGGGAAAGAGGGTTTTCTGTTTTAATAGAAAACGAATTCTGTTTCTTCGAAACAGAGCAAGGAGACGTTGAGGAAGTTGGGATCTCGTCTTCTTCAGCTCTTTACTATAAATCAAATCTCCCTTGAATCTTGTAATCTCTGTTGTGTAAACTCTTGATTTCGCTATATGCTTAGTGGATTGCTGGTGATGGCTGGCCGAGATGTAGAGGTTCATTCTGAACCTTGAACTCGTTAAAAGCTATGTTCTTCTCTCTTCTCTATCTTCTTCTTCGATCTTCTTCTTCGACGAAGCGATCCGGCAGCTCTTGACTCCGATTAGAGTTGCAAGATATCTTAATACTATTTATAGTGGCACCATGTAGATTTTGAATGTTTAATTTGACAATAAATGAATTAGATGTATTAATTAGTCTTATAATCTTAGTCACAATATATGATAGTTTAGTGGTTATAGAAATATGATTTGTAGAGACGGTATTATTAGGTGAAAATATATTTTAATATGAAATATTATACTAGTTATAACTTGTAAGATGAATAGTTGTCATACTAGCACAATTTATGAAATAATATATTTTAGTTATAACTTGTAAGATGAATTGTTACCATCCTATAACAATTTACACGATATCCATCGAACAAGACAATGAAAGAAATATTATCTACAAAAAAAATAGGAGAAATGTCTTTAGTTGTATAACTTCACTAACCATGAGTCTTATAGTCTTGTATTCCGCTTCAACTGAGAAATAATTGGTTGTTTAGAAGATGGGAAAAATCAGTGTCAGCTCGAAGTTTATGAACACCAAAAAAAAAAAATTGATGCTCGTTAAGCATATAAGAAAACCAAAAAAAAAACAATATACTTACCCTTGATTCAAATGTATGGCTTTTAGTATTTAAGAGTACACCACTACACCGAAGACATTTATTGGTAATTGATGTCCTAATATTTTTATATAATTTTGATGTCTAAAATAAAATCCTTACCATCGTTATAGATGGATCGGCCGTGGCAATGTCGACTCGAAGATTATCAATGCCTAAAGAAAAATAATGTTTCTTATTCATTAAAAAAGATAGCATGAAAACTTAAAAGTATTATCAAAATCCAATTTTTTCTTTATAAAAAAAAGAGTGCCAACACATCAATACATCATTCATAAAAATAATCTTCATTACTCTTTTCTCGCAAACTCGTTGATTATCTTTGAATTATCAATTTTTTTCAGCCAAAACTTGTTCTATTGATATCATTGACAAACCATTCAATCGTTCTCGAGACATAGTTGATTGTTCATATTTTTTACCTGGTGTTAAATTGTTTTTTCATCAACTTTCTCAACACCTTCACCAAATTGATTTTTTTTCATCATTAAATGCTTCGATGTCGTAGGAAACATTGGCTTAATGTCCATTTCAATGGCAAGTTTCGTACCTTCAACATTTGTTTTTCCAAAACTAGTCTTTCTATAATCCTTCATAAAACTAACAATCTCTCTTAATTGAGAAATAACAGTCTCAAACTCCATATCCTCTTATTGCAAGGGTTTGCTCACTATATTGACAACATAAAGCAAATCATACCAAATTCTATTACAAACAAGAATTCAAACCCTCCAATTTCATGTGATTTACTCACCACAAGAGACTCACATCATCACTACGATGTCTTGGATTGTCACTGTATTTTGCCAAGTAAGCTAAAACTTTTTTTTTATCTTTGCAGATTGAAATCTTATTTGGCTTTCTCACGCTGTTCAAGAATTCTTGTTTAGGAAGTTCATACCATCCATCAATGTTCTAAAAAGCGGCTTAGACGGCCGCTTAGGCGGCGCCTAG
>KE150506.1:35176-50952 GCA_000411095.1 Aethionema arabicum
TCTGCTGCTCTCTACTCGCTCACTAGGTGCTCCGCAGGCGATAAGTCGTATCACCATCTTGAGGTACTTCCTAAACTTGAGTGCCTTCTTGTGTTTTCGTTCCTTCGCGTCAAAGAAGTCATGGTACACCTCACGATATTCCTCAAGGATAGGAACAGGCTCACAGGTATACTCATCCGTATCAGAAGAGTCAGTAAGAGCGCCAGGGGCAATCATGACTTGAGGTGCATCGAACTCAAGTGCCTCTCTCGTGGATGGTTCAGTGAGCTCGGGCAATGGTAGCCTACAGATCCGAGTAAAGCCACCGCGATCTGTGTACTCATATGTGTGGTCGTCATCTCAGATCATGTGGATGATGCGGAGATGATAGAAATCAATGTAAGAGATCGAGGCGATATGTGGCTCGTTTGGGATAATAACTCGGATCTTCCTGAATAGTGGAGTGAACATACTCCCAATGTATTCCTCCACAATACGTCCTCTCTACAGCGCTCGAGTTTTCTTCTCACTTAGAACCTGGGCAAACTGATATGCCATGCTCGTGTTTCGATAAACCCGCTGCGGACAATTTTGGCCAATATGCGCAAAGCCGAGAATCCCTATGTGGATCATGTCTAACATGGTGTTAGTGACCGCTCCTATTTCATCCTTCCTGAAGAAAGCATGGCCTATAATTTTGGCCAATATGCGCAAAGCCGGGTTTCTGATCCGAGATATCTTCCGCTCCCCAGAACTACCCGGAGGTGTAGAACCAATAGCTTCCCATAGGGCATTGTATCGAGTCTCTCCAAATGTCATCCCTATTGTTCTATCGCTGAGACCGTAGATAACAATAAGCTCCTCCATATCTACCTGACATAAGCTCCTGTGAGTAGCGGTTCAGGGGTGTCCTCTACAGGCTCATAACTCAAAATCTCTTCAAGGACCATTCTGCAAAAATGAATTCTGCAATTAGCGCACGTTTAAACCTCAACACACATATCATTGGTTAAGTGAAATTGAATCTAAAGCTAGGCTTGTCATTTATCATCTAGCAATCCTTATTCAATAAAATCTATCCTAACATGAACATAAACAATGAGAATCCAAGGTTTTAACTTCTCAAAATCCTCTAAACCGATATTCATCTCTTTTTCCAAGTTTTCTAAGTCTAAAATCCAAATTCCATAACCCTATCACAAGATCAATGTTCTAAGCATATAATCTAGTAGAATCAAGTCCTAAACTAGCATTGAAACTTCAAATTCTACTCAAGAACATCGAAATCGAATTCTATTCAACTTAGGATACAAATTTCACAAAATTTTTCAAATTTCAACTCAAAACAAGTCTAAATTCGTTCCTAAGGCTTGGGTTCTTCTAGCTAAACATATACAAGGTTATCTTAATCAATTTCCAACCTAAAACTAGGCCATAATTCAAAATTCATGAAAATTTGAAAAATCTCCATGGATGAGCTTAAGAGTTTCGAATTAGAGAGATACCTTGCTTGTCTTGAATTGAGATTGCTACAATGTGAGAGAGGATTGAAAACTAAAGGGAATTGAGCTTTGAATCACTAAAAGCGGTTAAGATTTGAGGATTTGGAAGTTCAAAAATCTTGCCCAAAAATCGCACAAGTAGAGAAGAAAAGGAGGCAAGAATTTTGTGTTTGATTTGGAGGAGAAAACAAGGGTTTTGTATTTAAATCCTCCCGTATCGGTAGAAGCACAAAACCGTTTCTACCGAAACACATGTTATTTTCGCGTCCTTGGTCTCTCTGAGTCTTTCATCGGTAGAAACGCAAAACCGTTTCTACCGAAACATCAAACCCAGTTTCCAGAGATCCCTCTGCTTCTTTCATCGGTAGAAACACGAAAGTGTTTCTACCGAAACATGTGTTATATTTTGGTACTTACCTCTTTCGCAACCTATTCTTGCTCCTTTCTTCTTGTCTCCGTTCGCAGTCAAACTCAGGACCGTTTGACTGAATTTTTCCTTCCTCTAGTGACCACTCCTTTATTTTCCTAAGAATCANTCTAGTGACCACTCCTTTATTTTCCTAAGAATCAAAAACCAAGCAAATCAAAAATACAAAGAAATCAAAAATAAAGATAATTGGGTTGCCTCCCAACGTAGCCCTTTGTTTTAAGTCACATAGCTTGACTTCCTGATTCTCATCCCTTTGGTGAGTATTGGAGATTTGGTGGATCTCCGTTTTCGTGATGGATCATCGATCTTATCTTGGTCCGGTGTTCTTTTCTCCAATCCTTCCATTCCTTGAACTTTCCTCTAAGTTCCTTAACTAGCTTAGTCCCTCGGCTTGGTGTGGATATAGCTACCATCATAATTGCATGTGGCCGAATGACTACATCACCCATCTCATTGCTTTCCACCTAAAATCCAAGTCTATGGTTCACTCTTTGAAGTCTAATTTAGCTCCAGTTGAGCTTAGGACAGGCTTCCCTAGTATCATGTAGTCTGGATCATCACGTTCGATGTCGATTACCAAGAAGTCACTTGGTACCTTCACTCCCCCTACTATGATTTCCACATCTTCTAGCATTCCTAGCGGTTTATGCTCCGTGCTATCGGCTAGGCTAACCGTGAAGTTAACGGGCACAAAATCCTCATGTTTATACCAAATCTTCATGGCGGTTACAAGTGGTAGAGTGTTCACATTTGCACCTGAATCACATATAACATGGGGAGTCGTGATAACTTTGCACGTCCCATTCTTGACATCTCCAAACTTAGAAGGTTTTGGCTTTTCCACTATATCAGGGTAGGGTGGTGGCTTATAGTACACTCGCTTATTTGGCTTTGGAGTGTTGTCTTGCGGGTTTAGTATCGCTCGCTTGAAGATTGGCCTCCTTTTCCTAAGTGGCTCTTCACCTGTAACATCAGAAAGAGAATCGTTAGAAACTTTCTTTTCTGCAGTTAAGTGATTTACCTAAGAACAATCACTCGAGGTGATTATGGCATGGCCTTGCTCATGTCTCGGGTTTCCTTCAGTTCTTTCTGGAAGGGCTCCAGGTTCTCTCCTTATTGCTTCTGCATTTTGTGCTACTTGCGTATCGAGCTTCTTCACATGAGCTTGTAGTGAATCGAATCGTGTCTCAATCGAGTTGAATCGCTCCTCAGATTTTTGCTCAGCTCTCTGTTGGTACGCTAGCATCTGATTCATTGAGGATTACAGCTCCTCGAGTGGATTCGATGGAGGTTGATATGTATGCACGGCTTGCTGCGCTTGGCACCCTTGCTCAACTACATGAACTTTCCTCTCGCTATTTCTCAGCAATGTTTTGATCATCAACAACCGCTCGGTGATCCTGTGTGAATNGATTATGGCATGGCCTTGCTCATGTCTCGGGTTTCCTTCAGTTCTTTCTGGAAGGGCTCCAGGTTCTCTCCTTATTGCTTCTGCATTTTGTGCTACTTGCGTATCGAGCTTCTTCACATGAGCTTGTAGTGAATCGAATCGTGTCTCAATCGAGTTGAATCGCTCCTCAGATTTTTGCTCAGCTCTCTGTTGGTACGCTAGCATCTGATTCATTGAGGATTACAGCTCCTCGAGTGGATTCGATGGAGGTTGATATGTATGCACGGCTTGCTGCGCTTGGCACCCTTGCTCAACTACATGAACTTTCCTCTCGCTATTTCTCAGCAATGTTTTGATCATCAACAACCGCTCGGTGATCCTGTGTGAATCTACCATTTGGGCTGGCTCCTTTTGGTCATACTCTTGAAGTTCACTCCCTGAACTTTCAGCCAAATGCTCTATCAATTGGGTACCGCCCAAAACAGTACGGGTCATGAAATTTCCGTTGTTGGCCGAGTCAAGAGTTGTCTTATGTTCCCTTTGTACCCCTTCATAGAATGTGTTGAGGAGTGAGGTGTCCGAGAATCCATGGTGTGGATAATCTCACTTGTAGCCCTTGAATCGCTCCCAAGCTTCGGAGAAAGTCTCTCTGGAAAGTTGCTTAAATCCAGAGATTTTAAGCTTAAGTTCAACTGTTTTCTTTTTGGTGAAGAAATGGTATTGGAAAGCATTCCTGACCGTTGTCCATCCATTGAGGCTGTTTAGTGCTAGCGATGAGAGCCAAGTGGATGCTCTGCCTCCAAGCGAAAACTCGAAAAGTTTACACATTATGTAGTCTTGACTGACTCCATTCATTCGTTGAATTCCGCTGATTCTCTCCATTCTTCTCAAGTGTTTCATTCGGTCATCAGTATGTAATCCCAAGAAAAGTTGTGCTTCAGCTAGATGGATAAGATTAGCTTTTAGCTCGAAGTCTTGTCTCGCCATAGGTGGGAGTATAATCGGAGAGTTGTTCTGGTAGAAGGCATGAGGACGTAGAGCTTGTCCTATGGTTTCTCCTCGATTTTGCGGCTGGTTGATGTTTTTTACTGAAGCAACCGCATAGTCTGCGCCAACTGCTCTTCGAGTCCATTCACTCGAGCTCGCAATTGCGGTAGCTCTGGACCTTCTTGCTAATTTTCCACATTATCGCCCATGATGGCTGGAGTGGATTTCTTTTTCCTCAAACTTCTTTCCGTTCTTGCTAGATCGTCGAGTGTTGGGGACAAGAGTGGCTTAGTCGTATTGTTGCGCCTTTTCATGCACCTGAATTCTCCTTCAAATTTGTAGTCACCTATGCGTCCCCGGCAACGGCGCCAAAAATTGATCTACCAGCAGAGTTACTATTGGGTTGCTATGGGGTATGATTATTTTTAAAATTTCTAAACCTCTACTTTCCCGACCACAAGGGGTGTTGCAGTAAGTATGAGGGTCGATCCAAGGGAGGCTAACCAAGCAAGCAATTTCGAAGTTAAATTTAAACTAAGACAAAGCAGGTTTTGAGGGGTTTTCAGTCACTAAGCAAACGAAAATTCAAATCTAGAAAATACGATAAATTAAAACGTTAAGCTTAGAGTTCTACGGATCATGGGATACTCGGTCAGACAACTTTTTCAGATTCCTATCCTCATAGCCTAGATTCTACCGTTAAATATTGAACCGGCCCACTCTCGTACGACCACTCGCGGTTCCTATGCGTAGAAGGGACTCGATACTAGCCTCACTCTGTCACTCTTATGACGATTCGCAATTCTCACCCTCAACTAGCACGCGGTATTTCGAACAAGGAAATAAGTCTACGATTTCCTAGATTCAACTCTCGTTATCACCTAGTAAATCGCTCACTTCTAACGGCTTTCAGATTCTTCCTACCGGGTTTCGCACAACCTAGGATTCATCTCACATCAAAGTTCTAGTTGATCAGACTAAATCTAAGCATTACGTGCAACGTGAGGTGAAGGAATACATGTTAGGTCGTCTATTTGTGTCTAACCATTATCGCAATCACCTAGCGAACTGTAAACCTAACAACTAACTACTCACACATAACGAAAAGCGATAAACATAAACTGAAAAAAATGATTAAATTGAAATCTAAAGATTCTACAAACGATTAAGCAAGAATAAGGAAGAAAACAAAGAAAGACAATGAAGGGGATGGTCTTCAAGCAATCCTTTAGCTGTTGGAACCCTTGACGGTTGATAGGAGAACCTTGGAACCTTCTGAACTAAACGGAAAACCCCTTTGCTGAAGACATATCATCTCTATTTATAGAAGGCTAGGAAATTAGGTCAAAAATTCGGAGCCTTTGTGTTTTCCTAGGCGGCCATCGGTAGACACAGAATTGTGTTTCTACCGAAACACGAACAAAAATCCTCCTTCTACGAAGATATCAACCCGCATCGGTAGGAACGTTTTTGCGTTTCTACCGAAACGAAGCTTCCCACTTAGCACTAACACTCTGAGTCTTTCATCCGAAACGCTTGGTGATTTTCTCCTTCTCGTGCTACTTTGCTCCGTTTGATCTGTGCTAAGTGTTGCTTCCAAAGATGCTCGTTTTCTTGTCTATTTCTTCAGTTTTGGGGCTTGTTTTCTTTCTTGATTGTCGCTCTCTTTCTTTGTGTAATTTCTACCTAAATAACTGCAAAATCATAACAAAACTAGTGAAGGTGTAGGTTAGTTGAACCATAAAATCGTCACAAAATCGCACCGATCACTGCCTCATGAAATGGGGAGACGGAACTGCAGTATATGTGTACATGGAAGGATCCTCCTCTAAATCTGTCACATATTGACTACCACTCGACGCACTTGGCTACCTGTCTGACCTCTGCCTCTTCCGTGACCTCGTCTTGACCCCTACTCACACTTCTCATAAGTCTCTAACCCTAAATATGCATGTTATGCATGAGGTATGCCACTATATTTAACTCAAAACAAGAAAACAAAGAACGACGTCCTAAATTGTCATTATGAAACATTTTTAATCAAAAAAAAAAGTTAGAAAGCGTGAACGGTTGAGCCATGAATCAACCATGCTCTCATTTCACCTTTGTAACACCTTAAATAGTACTCCTACACTGCGACCGAGAGCATCACATTATAACACCGTATCCGAACGACCATATAAAATTTGAGAAAACATCTGAACGCTTCAAACGATTATTCATAAACATTGTCCATAATGTCCCTAATCGAGACCCTAAAAATATGACCCGAGTCCATTAGTTAGTAGGAGCTGGACAAGAAACGTGCCATTTTGTACACTTAATTTGGTATTTAAAACGTTTCCTTTAGTAACTTTAAACCCGATTAAAAAATTTAGACCAGAGCCTATTGCGAGAAACTGGTTTATAATGCAAAATCCCAAAATTATGTACATTTACGAGGGCAATAAAAATCTACGCCGCATCTTGCTCTCTAGCCGTCCGAGTTTCCCAAGATCGCGACTTGCGACCTGCGGAAGAGTATGGATTTGTCAGCATTTCAAAGACTCATTGAATCCTAGAAGTACCTCATGCCACACACAACATGCAATACTAAACTAAACACAAAACCTAACGTTCAATTCTAAAGTTCAGGTTTTAGGGATTTGGATTGTTCACTAATCCTCTTCCTCGGTTATCTCGTCTTGATACCATGACTCGCCAAGGTCGGATTCACTATCAACAACCTGAACCTTGGGAGAAATTCTGAGCGTTTATCGCCTAGCCTGATTCAACACGTGCATCGCCTAAGCATCGTTCCTATGCACAAAGTCTACACGAACACTTAGCCATAACACACTATGGTCACGTAGAAAATAAGCAATTATGGTGTCGTCACACCGGAACACGGACAAGATACTCTATCCCAACTTCGAGGTGTTTTGTACTTCTCAGCAAGTACGACTCAAATAATATACCAACAATCGGAACACGAACGCCTATGTCTTTGGGTGAAACGTCCCTTGTTCTTTCTCGCCATTCTTTCGTTATCATTTAAGTAGGGAATTTCATCTACTTAGGAGTTCCACCGTTCTCCCTTTGCTTGAGTTTGAAAACTTAGTTCGAACTTAGAAAACTTTCCTAAGTTTCTGAGGAAGACCTCTGCACTCGATTTGGAGAATTCGGCTAAGTAGAACCCAACATTCCGACTTAGAAATTTTTTGGCTTATTTTAACTTGTTAACTTATCTTTTAATTTCGTTCATGTTTTGTCTTGAACTTGTTTATATATCAAGCTGTTAACTCATTAGTTTTTATCAATCAATCATGTGAGCCCGTTTCAAGTAATGCTTTAACACTTAAAGCAAAACCTATTAACCAAACCATTTTTCAGTGACTTGTGCTAATAAGAAGAAGACAACCATTTTGTTTTCTGTTCTTATCCTTGATCTTACGAGGACTCAATAAATTGTGTAGAACATTTTAGAGTGTGATCGTCACATGCATAATTCTAGGCTTCTAAATCATAGACTTAGGTTTCAAGGAACATACATGGATCAGATCATGATCAAGCTAGGATTCAAGCAATATTTAGTTTAAGCCCTGTAAGTTCTATCTAAATTCCTAATGAGTTCACATGATTCTCATCATGTTCAAATGCATATCCATGACTTAAGCATAACGGTGGGATGGCCGAGTTCATTGAAGCATACAATGGTAGGATTCATAGTTTCATCAAGCAACACCAACTTCCAATTACACGGATCAGGTGCCTCCACCATTCATCCATTCAGATCCAATGGCCTAACATTTGGAAAAGAAATAAGGGGAACAAACGAAGTGAGCTATCAATTAAGATATAACTCAAAAACAATACGTTGGGTAGTCAAGTAAGGGAGGCACGAGAGGTATTCATATCGAATTGACCGTGATGGTAAAAACTAACTATAGAGATTATCAACTTAAAATCAATTTACTAACCAACACAAAAAGATCACTTATAAATTGAGCAACATATAAAATATAGTTGAACATACATTAGTGAAATTTAAGGTTTAAGGTTTAAGATTTAAGGATTTATGACCTAAAGTTTAAGGTTTACAGTGCATCCATCCATTTAATCATAAATGGTCCAACATTTTTATGTTTAAGCCTCTTCAAACCTAAATATAAACCTATCATCACAAATCACTGGGAAAATAGTATATTTCACCTTCAACTTTAGAAAACGGGTCTATTTATCCACAATTTTGTTAAAACTTTATTTATTACATAAGTTTTGATAACTAAATTTGTTTTCACCTAAATGTTACATTTTCAACCTATTTCAACTAAAGTAGTTTATTTGAGTAAAAACCAATTACATTAAACCAAAATACATATTAAATCAAAAAATATTTATTAAACCAAAATTGAACCTAAACTTTATTATTCAACCATTTCAACCAAAAATAATAAAATTAATCAAAAACCAATATTTTAAACCATAACCAATGCTTCAATCCAAATTTTATTAAATTCAAAAATTAAATTTTGAAACAAAAAAACCAAATCCCTATATGTGTTAATCTTTGCGATGAAGATAAGGTGGGCATGGCTGGAATTCGGGTTTGAGTTCCTTTGCTGTTTTATTGATTTCATCCTTGATTAGTATGAAGTTATAGTAGAACTTCCACAAATTAATAATGTTGAGACTGGAGAAACAAACAATATTGATTGTTATTTGATTGATTTCATCCTTACTGTTTTTACATTTTTCTAGTGTTTTATATTAATTATTATTTGATAATGGAGAAACGAACAATATTGAAGTCTTATTTTGTTAAGTTACCTTATATATAATATATCTATATCTTAAATTTAGAATTGGTAATTTATGATATTATTGAAACCATAATTATAAAGAAATGTTTTTTAAGAAAACTTAATCTTATTATTTTATTAAATTTTGTCAAATCTTACATTGTCCCAACTCGAGGCCAAAAGAAATTAATAATTTATTGTGATTATTAATTTATCGAATATTAATTGATCGGGGTTCTAAGGGATCAATCATGTTTTGTATTATCTCTTTTCTCCTCATTTCACCTAGCATTTTCCCGGGAACTGGAATGGAAGGTATTTTGTCCTCATCTCTCTCCAAGAGTATATTGATGCCCCCACTGGATGTACATAGTTATAAGGTAGGATAGAAGACCAACACAATTACATGTGAGAAACGGTAGGATAGAAGACCGCCAGATTTAGGTTTTTCATTTTAATTTAATTTTTGAATTTAATAGATTTTGGTTTGAATTATTGATTGTGGTTTGAAAAATTGGGGTTTTGTTAAACTTTATTAGTTTTGGTTTAATTGGTTAAATAATAAAATTTTGCTTCAATTTTGGTTCAATAAATAGTTTTTGGTTTAATATGTATTTTGGCTTAATGTAATTGGGGTTTATTCAAATAAGTTGGGTTAGTTAAATAGATTAAAAATGTAAAGCTTAGGTGGAAACAAAGTTAGTTATCAAAATTTATGTAAGAAAGTAAAGTGTTAATAAATTGTGGATAAATAGATCCGTGTGTTAAAGTTCAAGGGGAAATACACAATTTTTCCCCCAAATCATTTAATATTGTTTTTTTTATTGTCGAAGGAAATATGCATGTGGATTTGTTAAATAATGTATTCTTGGTAAGTCATGCAAAGATTTTATCTCTTGAACATTGGCATTGCCAACTATATCTTAACTATTAAATTTTAGTTTATTATCTACGCCACATAATTTGTGTTGCATCTCATTTCTAACAATCTTTATTTATATTTTACAAAACTAAATGACCCTTTATATATTTCAAAAAGAGGTTTATACATTATAAACACATAATTACATAAATGGTTTATTTGTCGTAATTAAGAAGGTACTTCTCTATTTGTCTCACTACTCCAAATGAAGAAATCATCAATTGAATTAGTCTTATGCATTCTCATCATCATCTCCATAATCAGCATTGTTTCTACTTCAGATGACTCACCATCTACTGGAGAAGTTGGTAAGAATTTCTTCATTGGGTTTTCTTTATTGTCTCACACTAAAGAGAAGATTAATCGAAAGTGTTGATATTGCAAATATACGTATATTTTAATTTTTGAATTTAGTATTAATATTAGGTCATGGCTTTTGACACAACATTAGAATCGTAACTATTAACATTTGGTAACATGCAGACGATGAAAGTGAGTTTAACTACAAAAAGAATGGAGCAAGGGGACCAGAGAGATGGGGAAAATTAAAACCAGAGTGGAGACTGTGTAGTGAAGGAAAGATGCAGTCTCCTATTAATCTTAAAGACAGCGGAGCCAGAATAGATAGTAATCTCGGACCCCTTCGTAGCCATTATAAACCTTCCAATGCAACCATCAAAAATAGAGGTCATGATATCATGGTATATATATACATATATAACTCATTAACAAGCATATATGCACATAGCCGGTTCTTGATCAAACTGAATGAAACATTGATCTTGATCCCCAAAATTTAGCGATTTCATATTGTTGGAATCTCATATCGACTAAAGGGACCGATCTTGACTAATATATAAGATCATGGGATACTCCACTCATGTTTCTTAATATGGTATCAGAACCCGACTCATGATGGATGCCCGTGATGGGTGCCACCGATCAAAAAATTGTGGGATTTAGTTCGACATGTATGAGCAAAAAAAACCATCATCTCGAGAGGGCTTGTTGGAATCCTACATCGACTAAATGGACCAATATATAAGATCATGGGCTATTTCATTCGGATTTGAGTAGGAATCTCATGTTTCTTAATACATATAAGAGTTTAAATTTTGGGTCTCACTCTTTATTTATTAGTTAAAGGATTGTTAAATAAACTAGTGGTTGTTTAAAGGAAGTAGATTCAACATACGATCTAAGGTTCAATTCCTTCAAACTGCATATACAAAATTGACCCGGTATAAACATCATCATGTGTTAACAATAATTTGGTAATGTTGCAGTTGCAATTCAAAGGAAATAACAGGGGGTCAGGTATTAATATCAATGGTAGCGTGTATGAACTAAAACAACTTCATTGGCATTCGCCATCGGAACACACAATCAATGGCAAAAGATATGTGCTTGAAGAACATATGGTTCATGAGAGCAAAGATGGGCGTTCAGCTGTTATAGCTTTCTTCTACAATTTTGGACCACCTGATGATTTTCTTTTATCGGTTCTTCACTAATACTATTGGTTTTTTATTTTTTATTTTCATTATTTGGAAAACAAATTGACTATTTCTTTTTGTTTATATAGTTGGAGAAACAATTGAAGAAGCTAAGTCATGGACCTCATCAATCCGAACAAAATGTTGGGATAATTGGTCCTGAAAGATTTAACTTTGAGTTAAAACAATATTATAGATATATCGGATCACTTACAACTCCTCCTTGTACTGAGAATATTATTTGGTCGATCTCTAAACAGGTATTATTTATAAAAAAAAAATATAAGCACTTATATATTAACTTTTGAAGTTGCTAATTTATTTAAATGAGTTTCCTAAGATATACCAGTCCATTTAAGATAAAAACATTATTTTCGGTTTTTGGAGTTTATGACTTAAGGTTTAGAGTTTATACTTACAGTTTAGGGTTTAGGTTAAAGATTTAGAGAATCAAGAGGTCAATTGTTTTTGAATAAAGTAAGAGTATTACGTTAATCGTAATATTTGTGCATGTTTTTTAAAGAGATACAAATTTGTGTTTTTTAAAAAGAAAAAAATAATTTTTATGAATATTTAAATTATTTTTTTTCTAAGTACTTATTTTTTTTTTAATTTAATAAAATTATTTAATTTACTTTTTACTAACCTTTCTTTCCATCATTAATTTTTTATATTCACGATTTTAGTTTGAGAAGTTTGACAAAATTTTATTATTATTTGTTTAGAAAATTTTATCGTTCTAATGTTTATTGCAATATGTTTCTGCTTAGTTTCCATTTATACATTGTGTTATCGCCACAAAAATATTTTCAAGGTAGGGAAACAAAACATCATTTAAATAAGTTTAATTCAAAATTTACAGGAATAGAAATTAAATAAATAAATAATTTAATCTTATTATAACTTAATAGACGACACAATTTTAAGATATAAGTTATCATACAATATTTCAATTTTATTTTGGTGTTTTACAAAATCTAAAAAAAAAATATTATCATATTATTATAATTTTATCGTTATATAAAAGAGCTTGGAATGACGTTTTATTTGATAAATGTCGTTCTTCGAAAATTAAAAAAAAACTATTAACCAAAGAATATATTATTTTGTAACATAATTGTTTACAAAATTGTTATTATGTGACAGAATTAATTAAATAAAATATTATATATATATATATATATGCACACTTTTAATATTTTATTTAATTAATTTGTTTGTGTTTTGTGTTGGTATTTCCAACAATTGCTTTCAATATTCTTTCTCTTTTTTCTACTTACAGTACATCTATGAGATGATTATTAAAATTGCATATTTCTTAAATTGCATTTTTATTTGATTAATTTTTAATTTATTTATATTTGCAAAAATTTCAGATCAAAAGGTTGACAAAAAGACAATTGGGGCTGCTTCGGGTTGCTGTACATGACGTAAGTTTCTCCGACCTCAATTTATTAGTGTGTGTATATGTACATATGAACATATAATATAATTTTAATATGTCGCAGGATTCTTGTACAAACGCTAGACCTATTCAGCGTGACCGTGACTGTAATTTGAAACTCTACGTACCCAGAGTCGTACCGTGGTGGATGGAGGCCCTAGTCGGAAAAAAAATGTGTCCTATTTTTTTTAATCGATTATAAATGATACCAGTAATTGTTATTTTTTAATTAGATTAAAAAAACAAAATTACCATCATAAAAACATAATTAGAAAATATAAACTTGAAAAAAAAACCCAATAGTTATAAAACTAATAGAAAACAAACATAAATGAATAAAACTAAATTACTAGTCTTTGAATATGATCCTTCTTGCACTTTTTCTAGCAAAATCATCAATCAAAGTCTCATAATAGAACAATTTTTTTTAATGGAACATTTTTTCTTAAATGGAACAAAATTTTTTTTAATGGAACAAAATTTTTTTTAAATGGGCCCTAGGATACATGATATCCCATAGCATACATGATATCCAAGTAACCCATAAAACCCATAACATGTATAAATGATATCCAAGTAACCCATAAAACCATAAGAAGACAAGAATAGTCTCAAACCATAACATGTATAAATCCTTCAAAAACAATACCTTACAAAAAGCAAATAACAAGATCAAAATAATCCCACATACGTCTTATTCTACCCATAGCCTGTGATATCCAGTCGCCGCTCCAGCCAATCACCGTGATACCCCGCTTCACTCCGTACCTATAGGATCCGAGTCTGCTATGTGAATCATCAACGATTCAGGAAGACTTGCATTCAAAGGATGTGAATATCATGCAACTCAAACAAAAAGAAAACTTTACTTATTTGACTACTTGGAGAACATAGTATAACATCATACACGACATACATGCTGAGCCATCATCATATTCCTAACATGCTTCCTAACGCCCTTACAATTCACACATGCGGTTCCTTCATCATGAGACTGACATATTTCCTAACATACATGACATTACGATAACTAATATTCAAGAAGAATCTGAGTACATGCATACGTACATCATGTTGTTCCCATTCATATTGTCTCTACCCTAATCATGCAACCTTAAGCTCTTGCCAAAACCATCGTAAAATGTTCATGCAATCTAGATTTACAGCAGTTCCCTCTCACGGTAATTTATCTCGGATTCCTCCCGACACGACCCCTTTCCTATGACAACTTCTTACACGGAACAAAGAACGCCCAACCTACAACCTAGACTACTCACGCCTTTGATAGTCCTAAGCAAACTATTACCTAAGACCTTCACACTCATGCTTAATGAATCTAAGGATGCCTCCCTTTGTTACTTCCCTTAGCGTTTACTCAAATGCATGCCTACATGAATGCATTTGCTTGTCTTGTTTGTCTTGTCTTTGCTTCTATCTTACTTGTGTTCTATATGCATTCTCATACTTGTCGTAACTTATACTTAGCTTACTTGACCCTACGTGTTGCACAACAGCGTGCCAAACCTCTAAGGCCCGACTCCAAACGCCTTATACTTAACTCATGACCCTCAGGTCTCTTGTGGTTCAACTTTTCAACATTCTACTTACTCCCTGTACAACAACCAACGCTACACTACTCACGCCTTTACCTACATATTACCATTGACTGAGTTTCATCTTAACGGACCTTCAGATCCTACGCGTTCCCCCCCACCCTATCTTAGCTCTCTCGTGACCTACATACATCTTCATGCCCGCCAATATGCTTCATTCTTAAACACAACACATAACCATCATGTCACGACTCCTATACGTTGCATTCTAAATTCATGGCGCTACATTCTAGTCCAGCTCAAGAAACTACTCGTTAACCTAAGCATAAGACCGCAAAGGACCACAAGCGCTGATAAGAGACTCTTCCTAGCTCAGTCTAGTGAGGTCATGAAGATTCAGCTTACGCATTCACTAAAAATAACAGATCATCCATATGATAAGAGACTACAAGAATCCTAAGCAGTACGTGCAAACGACACAGCTCCTACGAATTCGGAACATTGACCGAAATCACTAACCTAATCGTGCACAGAGCATAGGCAGTCACATCTTAGCATGATTGAAGTATATTGATGAGGACATAGACCCGAGTCTACCCGAACCACCCGAAGAGACCATCACCATTCCATCCCTAAGGCGTTCACCAAGGACACGCTCAGGCACAAGGAACCTTCGTGAGGACTTCAATGCTTCTGTGTCTAGCTTGATCATACTCTTGGAGCATAAAGACTCAAAGGACCAGCTTCTCACTCAAGTCATGGAAGACAAGCATCGGACCACCAAGATAAGTGCGACCGAAGATGAAGACCAACCAAGTGATCAAGTCCAAGAACAAGAAGAAGATGCTTGCGTTCCACACAAGCTTTCCCACTTTCCGTTCTTGCCCGTCTTACAAGGAACAAGGGACACGGTGCTACTCACCATTTCTATCAAGGAATGAGGACGTCTTGGTCATCACTTAACCAGCGACAATCAAGAGAGTAAGTGTTTCAATTTCGATTTAATTAATGGTTTACTTGTTTGTTTTGCAGGTTTTGTTTCGGTTAAGTTGGTTCAATTTAAGTTTCAATGTCTTAAGACTTAAGAACATTTTATTTATTTCCTTTTGTTGTTTAGATTCGGTTTAGGGTTTATGTAAACCAACTTTGGGCCTAGAAGCCAACCAGCCGCTGAACCATATATAAGGTTCCTTTTCGGCTTGTATCATTTTAACCTAGATGAAATAAAGAACCAAATTCTCTTTGAAAAGCGAGAAGCCTTTCAGCCGACTCTCTTCTTCTTTGGTGTGATT
>KE150512.1:0-12344 GCA_000411095.1 Aethionema arabicum
ATATATATATATATATATATATATATATGAGCTATTTAAAAATGATTGGTGATAAAATTAGTTGAAAGTATTTAGGTGATGGAAACAAAAATTAATTCTATATAGTTTGATCAGCTCTATTATAAGATTATGTTATTGTCAAAATTTTAAAAATTTAATCGTAATGTTAGCGGATACCAAAAATCTTGTTTTATATTAGTATATTTCTAGAGGTGTAAATTAGAGGAAGGTTATAGCTCAACCACTTAATTAAACATTGGTTATATATAACTAATGATATATTTGTTGTCATTATAAATGCATATCTTTTTCGTATATTGCATTTTTGGTATAGTTTCGTTTCTGGCGGCATACTATTTTTCTTTTAATATCTTCTATTTCATGAAGCACAAAAAGCAAAAAAAAAGTCATTTAAAAAAAAAAAATTAAGACCCCATCAAGAAAATGATGTTTGAACGTAAATGATACTTATAATATATCCATGCTTATTCAGACTATTAATTGTATATATTGTCTAGTAAGTACTTAACTTCTCTATATGTATATTCTTGGGATTATAGAAACAATAAATTTAAATAATTACTATCTTTTTTTTCAAAGGTAGAAATAAATGGGATGGTTGGTTCATGTTAGTTATAATTAGTAAAATTAATTTGATAGGAAGTTCCAACGTCATGGTTGGTTCATGTGATGCCAAGATAGGTTGGTCAACGAGCTATATGATCCTTATCATCTTTACTCCTATATATATAATAATAATAAATGGTTCGAATTTCACATTTTTAGATTAATATAATTAATTAAGCAAAGAGATAATTTAGTTTTATTGGTAAATTAGTTGTGATTTAGATGAGAAGCAAAGGAAGTGGTCTTGGATTATCTACTTAAATCTTAATTACAAAACTACAACTTAGAGATAATTATTTTTTTCCAAGCCATTTTTTTCTGACATATAATCATATATATGTTGATATTTTTTTACTCAATAACATGAACGGTTCAAGCATCATAATTAACTGACTTGATAGATTTAAATGCAAACTTTCTATCTTGGGAAAAATATGAAGTTTTGAAAAACAACTACAAGTAAGAGTAAATGATGAATTGACATACAGAATATAAATAGCTTCAGTATATTAATATAAACGTGTGAATGGATCTAGACCAACAAATCTCATCAACAGTAACGTAAATTAAAAAATGGAATAAAAACATAACAAAAAATAAAATTAATTTTTGTCATACACCTGGAAAACACATGCAAATGTACTTTCAATCGAAGATACAATATATGATATAACCAAATAATTCATGATTTTTTTTTCTGTCAACAAAGAAATAATTGAGAATTAGGTTTGGCATTATTTGACAAAAAAAAAAATACTAAAGAAAAACAATATTCTAAAAAAAAGTAATATATAAAAATTTGGTATGAGACGTGTGGTCATGCGCCTCGGCAACCCATGTGACTGTGACTGTGAGAGAATCTGAATCACTTTTTTATTTATTTGTTTTTTTTTCCTCAATCACTCTTTTATTTAAAATTTTGTTTTTTTTTAACATCACTTTTTTTTTTTTTTTATACAAAGCAATCCTATTTTGTATTTTACAAATAAAGCATATACAATTATACATATTATTAAAAAAAAATTATACATATAATGACAGCAAAGAAAAATAAAATAAAATAAAATATATAATTTCCGGTCGACCTATTTCTCGGTTTGACGAAACGGTCCAAACCGGATTCGGTCTTGAGCCCAACTTGTTATGTAAAATAGAAGTGCAAGTTAGGCCCACACTAATAAATTACGACCCGTTTAATTCTGGACCAGTTTTTTAATTGATTGAACCCACATTTAATTGGGCTTATATTCTCATCTAAATATATGTGGGAAATAATTTAATTAAAAAAAAGTATTATATCCAAAAAATTTAACTAACTCATAACGATTTAAGGAAAACAAAAAAGGAAAAAAGAGTTACAAAAAAAAAGAAAAAAAAAATTTAAGATTACTATGAGCAAGAGGCGCACCAACAATTGTGTGTTTGAACAAGAAGAGCAGCAGATAGTAATTAAAAATTGAATGCGATTTATGGCGACTAAGCTCTCTTTCTCTTTTTCAATTACATCTTCTCTCCTTGTTGACTCTTCCTCTCTCCTCTCTTCATCCTTCTTCTCTCGCATTCCTCCATTTCTCTCTCTTCCAATCGCCACTACCCTTAGGTCAACCTCCAGGTTCCCGCCGATTCGTTTCCGTAGCTCTCACTCTTCACGCGCCGTTATGTTTCCGGAAAATTTGGTACTCTCTGATGTCTGCGCGTCTGGTATCACCACCCTCGTTGCCTTCGCCTGTCTCGGTTTCTGGGGAGAGATTGGGAAGCGACGAATCCTCGACCAGGTTGAAATTGAAATACGCATATAACTCAGATACACGTGTCTGCGTTCGCGCGATTTTCTTAGCCCTCAATTTTTTTTTTTTTTGGAATTTTGCTCGAATTTGCAATTTCTGTTGAAGCAATTTGAAATCTGAGTGTTTACCTTTTGTGCCCAATCGAGTAATTGCAGCATTAATGTCGATGCATCAATTCTAAATCAGGAATTTCTAACTGACGCATTTGTGTAGAACATTGTGATAAACCTGCAGTGAGAGAAAGGGGAAAGTAACTCCAAATCTGGAAATTCAGAGGGAAACAAGTTGTGCACACCTCGGAAACCAAATCGGGATTGATTTTTTTTGTTTTCTTCTTGAAATCTGTGCGTATAATCACATTATCATCGTTTCTTGAATAATTCAACCATATTTGCGTATATCTAGGTTTATATATTCACAATTTGTTTCCTATACCAGGAAAAGATTATTTCTTGGTCTTATATGCACCTATTGGATTTGGCTTAGGTCTTTCTTATATATGCTGATTAGATGCTCCATGGATACGCTTAAGAGTATATTCTTTATTATGCTGCTGGACTTTGGAGTTTGAATATGCAGCAGGAACTACTAAATACCAAGAAAAGTCAATTTGTGATTAGTTCTTAAACGTTATTGGTTGGGGAAAAACTCTGTTTCTCTGGCCCTATTGTGCTCAAGCATTAATCTCAAAACCCATTGAATTTAGAAGAGCCATATAGCTGTCTGGTTTTGGATCTTTCATGGGTTTATGAGTGACGCCATTGGTATAGCATCTGTGCTTGACATACTTCAAAGCATTTCTGATGTTCTTTGGTTTTTCAGAAACTCATCCGGAAATTTGTGCATATAAACATTGGGCTAGTATTTATGCTTTGCTGGCCACTTTTCAGGTAATACGGCCTAAAACTTATCTATTGTGCTCTTCTGATTCTATAGTTAACTCGATACCAATGATTTCAGTTCCGGACTCCAAGGAGCGCTGTTTGCTTCTTTTGTACCTGGAGTCAATGTAATAAGGATGCTGCTCCTCGGTCTTGGAGTGTACCAAGACGAAGGAACCATCAAGTCAATGAGCAGACACGGAGACCGCAGGTAGCTTAATTGGATAAACTACCTTTCATGTGCTTAGTATTTGACTTAAGCATAAGCATATAGCCTTGTCGTAGCAATCTAGGTTTCTATGATCAAGAATTGGTTCCTCTGTTTATCATCGCTTGTTATCAGTCCACAAAGTTTCTGTAGTGTCTCTCTGCATCAGGGAACTACTTAAGGGACCACTTTATTATGCACTGTCAATCACAGTGGCCTGCATCTTCTATTGGAGGTCATCCACAATTTCGATTGCGGTGATATGCAACCTTTGTGCAGGAGATGGTGCGTTTCATCACCTCAGGGTTTTGATTTAAATAACATTGGCAATTTGAAGTCTTTCTCTTGCCACCAAGCGTTTTTCTTGATTTGTTTCTGTAAACACAACATCTTTAAGGTATGGCTGACATAGTTGGGAGGCGACTGGGAAAAAAGAAGCTTCCTTACAACAAAAACAAATCAATAGCTGGTAGCATTGCGATGGCAACAGCTGGGTTCTTAGCATCTGTGGGGTATATGTACTACTTTGCGTCATTCGGGTACATCAAGGGTAGTGGGCCATTGATTCTTCGTTTCTTGATTGTCTCAATAGCATCAGCATTCGTTGAATCGCTCCCAATAAGCACTGACATTGATGACAATCTCACAATTTCTGTAACTTCTGCCTTGCTGGGTACTCTACTCTTCTAATGCCGTCTCATGTCCTATTGTGTAAGTGTGTAACATCAAATCTATACTCGTCATATATATGGAGTAAACTACGTTATCTTGTGAGAATCAAATTGTTGTTGTCTACTGATCTCATTTCAAAATAGTGACCTGCAGACGCCATTACAGTCCACTACAATGTTGTAATGTTCTTTCATTACCGAGACATGATTGATTACAAACAGACAGTACTATGTATTAAAAATTCATTACATGCTCTGTTTTGTTGGGTTTGTGGCTATGTGGAAGTCGATTTTTTACTTACAATAGGTGATGGCTTGACATTCCCAGTTACTCTTCCGCTTCTGGATTCTTCGTCTCCGCCAAACGAGCGATCGGAGTCGTGACTGTATTGGCGTTTGAGACAAGGAAGCAAAACGAGGAACAAGAGAAAGACAGCGAAGCTAATCACCAGAACTATGGTCAAAATCTCACCATGCAACGCATAATTTCTGTCCCTTGTGAAAGGAAGCTCTTCTCCTTGTTCAGGACTCAAGGCAGCCGCCGTCGGCTTCGAAGTTACCATTAAGAGGTAATCTCCGAATATCACAATTTTTTTCTTTGCTTCTGAATTAGTTTGGTGATGAGTGATGAGTCATGATAGCTAGCTTTGGTGCGTACGAAAGTTGAAATCTTTGTTTGTCTTTTGCATATTTTGGGCAGAAAAGGTTTGGTTTATGAGCTCTGCATTGGAATGATATATAATAATTGTGGTTTTCGTCTTATTAGTAAAATCCTTTTCGTGTGGCTCCCATCATCTCCGTGAGTTTCCAGGAAGTTTCCCCGGTCTGTCAGTCATGAGGTCGTTTTCTTCTTATCATTATAACTTTACATGCCGAGTATAAAAATATATCATTATACCCTCCAGATTTATGTAATTTAGCCTTTGGAGAATAATTCCATTTTGTCGATTTATTTTATATATTCACGCAATCTCCAAGTTCAAAACGTGTTACAATACAATTGAATGGTTGGGATAAGAGCTTTTTGCCTAGTAAACCTAAAGAAGAGGTCGGTGCCATGGTGGAGTTTACAATGGGCCGTTATATTGGGCCGTTATATTGGACCGTTATATGGGGCCGTTATATTGGGCCGTTATATTGGGTTGTTATCCAAAACTTAACGACGTGGAGTCTGAACTTTTTCTAGTTGGGACACCGTGTCGTTTTGACTGCCAACAGACTGCTTGCCGTTTAATGAAACTAGCCGATTGATGATTTGATTCCCCTTTTTTTATTCTCGAACGCGACTCGAGTGCGGCCTCCGGAGACCGGAGTTAACAGATCCTGAAAATCTTCTCTTCCTCCGTTAACAACCGCGACTCACCCCTATCCTGTAAGCTCTCTGGTTCTGTACATTAATGTCGATTTCGTTGTTATATATTTATATGGACTAGATTCGTGTGTATATATACAAACGCACACGCACTGGTGTATTTATTGTATAGATTGAACTCAGAATATTTTTTTGTCTTTCATCGATTAAGGTGGTTAGTAATCGCCCGCCTTTGTTGACTTACTCGACTAGCGGTGGGGATTTCTTCAATTCTGAGGAGTCTCGCTTTTGTAGAACTCGTGATGAGGCTTGGGAGTCTTTATCCGTAGTAGCCATTTTGTGATTTGCTTTTCATTTCGTTTTTGCTTGTTTTTTCTGCAGATACGGTTTTTGAGTGGGTCGTGTGAAGAGGATTCAATGTCTGGTGCTGAGGATAAGAAAACTTCCTATGCTCAGGTATGTGTTCATCCAGAGTCTCGTTTGAACTATATTCGCTTTTTATGGATATGTCTCTGCTAGTGAACCCAATCTCCTAATGAGCGCTTTGCAGTTAGAATCTTAGTTCCAATATGAAAGATAAGAAAGGAAAGCTTTTTTTGAATCCACACTAAAATTATAAGGTCTCTCCTCCTTGTCAAAATAACTTCCTAGTGGAAACTAGAAAGTTTCATATCTTTTCCCTTGAATTTTGTCTGCAGATTTCGTCCCAGATTGTTCTTGATCTTGTGGATTCTGTGATTGCTGATGTAGCATCCGAGTCTCATCGGATAGCACGACTAGGGCTTGATCGTGATTTGGAGGTAGTAGAAGAAGAGTTGAGGTTGTCAGTCGAAGCGCGTGCTAAGGTTGCTGATCCTAGCAACAACCTCGAAACCAACACCAAATATGTTGTTGATATATTTGGTCAAACTCATCCTCCTGTAGCTAGTGAAGTGTTCAATTGTATGAACTGTGGGCGACAAATAGTTGCAGGAAGGTTTGCTCCTCATTTGGAAAAATGCATGGGGAAGGTGATCCATTGCCTGCCTCCTTATACTTGATCTATAATACCATCATTAAAAACTTGTTTAGTTTCTCAATCTAATTAGGCTATGATTCTTATTTTTTTCTTTGGCAAACACTAACAGGGAAGAAAGGCTCGTGTCAAGGCGACCAGGAGCACAACAGCTGCTCAAAACCGGAACTCACAAGGGCGCAGCCCAAATCCTCGATATTCTCCTGGTGTTGCAGCTGAGGACTGTCCAGATGGCGCAGTCCGAGAGAATGTGAAAGGAGACTGAAGCAAAATCTATCAGAGGTTTATACTGAACAAAGTTTCGACTAACTCGCTCAAACAGACTGGTATAATTCGTAATGCTAGGTTTATATTCAGTTCAAAAAAGAGAGAAAAGAGGAAGAAAATGGAATGCAAGTATCTTAGGCTCAAAATGTAATTACAACATCAGCTTAATAGCCTTCACATGTCGATCTACAGACTGAAATGAAATTAAATGAGTCTTGGGGTATATATGAATATTCACATGCACCATCTTGTCCGAGTTACTTAGTATCAGAGAAGCTTTGTTGCATCATCCTCAATCCAGCAGTTCCCACTGTTGAGTTATTTTTGTTGATGTCTTTGGAGCAAAATAGGTTTCTGGAATCTGGCAATGGCAAAACCTGCGGGATTGCACTGCAGGTCATGCCACCGTGTGCCAACCTCAATTTCTCCAAAGATTCGACAGAGCTCTGGACAAGACAGACCTGTGTGGAGGAACATAAAAACATAATTTGACGGTTGCTTTCACACTAGAAGCCGAGGAGAGACAGCGTTAATAAGAGAAATTTGCCAGGTCAGTAATTAACTTTTCAGTTATCTCTCTTTTCTGCTTGCACATTAGTCTCTACCTTAGCTTCAGTCGCATCTGGTTTAACTAGTTGCATCATAAACATGTACCTTTAGCCCAGCTAACTACCAATAGGTTGAACAAAGCTATTCAAAGCTGCTATGCCTCATCTTCTTGGAAGTATAGATTATAGAATATTACTGCCATTCGATTATATCGTTATGTCTAAAGGTTTCAAACTGTAAAATTTCCATATTAGAAAGGTAATAACATAGATTTTGGATTAAGGGGGATTCAAGACCGTCTCTTCTTGGTTTACCATTGTGTCACGATCTATCTCTTATTAATTTATCTTTGGGGACCATATGTTTATGTATGTAGTGGTCATTACAAGTTAGCCTTTTTCTTTTTCCCTGATCACTCGTTTTGTTACAGGTCGTAGTTACATTTACATGTATATGAAATTGACTAATCTATAAAGTTGCATGGACTTATGTCCTACCAATATGATATGATGTGGTCATGAGAAATGCATGATTTCTAAAGTTAGCAATAATAAATAGTAACAAGTCTAAAGGGGCTGTATCTCAATATTTTCCCTTATATTCATGACATTTACAAATGTCATGTCATAATCATATAACTATTAAGCTTCAACAATAACTTTTAGTCAAATTAGATTATTACTTTACTTCTTTTATCCATATTCATATATTTGATTTCCAAAATTATTCATCTCACAAGATTTATCTTCTTGTTTTTTGGCTTTGTAGATGAATCTTGCGTCGCCGAGGGGAACACCACACCATGTTACTCTCCGATCTTCATCTACTTCTACTACTCAACATTCTCTTTAATGAACTCGAACCTCCCCACGACATTGATCTCTCCCTTCTCGATCCTTCACCGCCGTTATCCTCACCTTCTACTTCAATTCTAACCTCACTAACGCCGTTATTGTTGGCATCACCACTTCCGTTAACCCCTGTTTTTAGATCATCTTCCCTACGACTACCATTAGCAATGGTATCCTCTTCTCCGTCACATACTACTTGCATTATAACGGCTACTTCTTCTTCTTCTTGATCCCTATTGACGTCATCAATGGCTGGTTTAAGATTGTCTTCCTCAGAAGCGAGAACAGAGGATCGACAAAGAGGACATGTGGAATGAAAAGACAACCACATATCAATACAGTCTACATGAAAGCCATGCCCACAAATTCTCAGATTTCTTCCAATTTCACCCACTTCCCAAAACCCTAAACATATCACACACTCCTCTTCATCTCTCTCGTCTTCGTATACAAACAGAGGAATTGAAGAAATCACTGAAGACTCCAACCCTTTGTCAGCAACAGCAGAAGACCCTCCTCCTCCTCCTCCTCCATTACTGCCTCCGAGAAAGGCAGAAGAAGGTATGATTCTTGTTGGAGCTGTGAGTGTTCTTCTACGGCGAGATCGTGGAGTTGGAGACCAGAAGAAGCGAGCGTAGAAATGAAGAAGCAAGACGAAGAGTACAACTAAAAGAAGAAGGACGAGAGCAGCTAAGAGGATATTGGGGTTGTATGAAGATAACATCTTCATCAACCTTGACACATTATTTCTTAGCTTCATCGCTGTTGCTTCTTCTTTCCTCATGGTTCTTGATTTTTCAGAGAGGCCTTTCTCTTCTTGATTTTCTCTTGGATCATCAGATCATATATACGGTCTATTTATTTATTATTTATTTTTTTTGTGGGTTTTATATTGTACTTATATATATAGATATGCGAAAAGGTGTATAGAGACGATCAAAATCTCTTATAAATACTACAGAATCTTCCCTTTAAAACACGAATCTTGAGACAAAAAAAAACTTCTTCAAATTTCGTAGAATAATCTAAGCTCTCATTCCACTAATTTCTTAAGGACTATATATATTATTACGATCGATAAATTATATAGAAATGTGAGTATATGAATAATGTACATGTATCAACATAAATAATTTGGACAATTTTAAAATAATAATGGAAAGTAGTAATATAAATGTAAAATAAGAATGTGATTGTGTAGAAGAAGAGGTAGGTAGTAGATATATATAAATGAATAAATGTGATTGTGGAGGTCACATGAAATGAGGGTGAGAGTAAGATAGATTTAGATAGATAACTTAGAATTTAAGGCAAAGTGTATAACGTAATATAAAAAAATATATTACGTGACCATAAAGCTATAGTAGAAGGAAGACGACCACACCAACACTTTCGCAATATTTTCCATTGATAACATCAATTTATACTATTTCACGTTTCTCTATATATTAATTCATCATATATTTTGTGTTAATTAGCTATTATTATAATTAAGTATATTATAGTTTTCGTTAACTAATGAAATTTATCATTAATGCACAAAATTCAACGACGGAGTCTACTCAACACTTCATTAATTAACTAATCCCCATTAATTTAATTCTCCTACCATTGCTATATTAGTATTATAATACTTACGTTATATATTAAAATTCAATTTTGTATCCACCGAGAAATCTGATTAAGCTTTTTAAGTTGGAGTAATGCATGCGTATTCTAAGAACAAAATATGCTTACAAAATTGAAGAAAAATAAAACAATTGAAAAAGTGAAATTCGGCCTTATATTAAAAACTAAGGGGTTGGGCTTTTTATCACTTTAATAAATTAAACTAATGGGCCTACGTTTTAAATGCGAACGAGAATTAAAGTTTTCAGATAAAGTAAAATACTCGGAGATAGCAAGCCCACACGCACTAAGAGCGCGTAGAGCGCGTTTCATCAAAACGGCAAGGGGTTAGTCCACAGGTTTTTGCGCTTTTTTCGCTAAAACATTAAGTTATGAGTTATGAGGCGCGTAAGACATGCTAATTAACGGTATAACATTTCCGCTTTTTTTCTTTTTAAACTCATTTATTATTATTTTTCGTCGAAACCTCATTTATTTTTATTAGCCCATTTATTTTTTTCCCAATTAGCCCATTTAGTTTATATTTGGGCTTTATTAATATAGTACTATCTTATTTTATTTTATACCCTTAAATTATGATTTGACGAATGAGAAAAGAAATTATGATTCGACTATTCAGTAAAGTAAAAGTCGTGTCAGTTTACTGTAATATTCATTTCTTTTTGACAAAAACGATAAAAAAACGAACGTTAAAGCTTATCGAAATAATGTATGTTACCGTTGTGTTAATGCTATAAATATTCTTAGTCAAAGAATCCTCTTGTTACCTCCACAATCTCTATATCTCTCTACTCTCTCTCTACTCTCTCTCTTTTTCTCTCTCTTTATCTTTTTCTCACTCAGAGGCCACAGCTTCTTCATGCTCTCTTCCTACCTCCTAACTTCTATTGCCCTCGCACTCATTACTCAAAGTTAAGTATCTGATTCATGTATTATTTAGTTTCTTAGAGTTGTAGGTTAATTTTTATTTGATTTTCAGAGTTTAGGAAGGAATTAAAGTTGATTTTTTTTAGTCAATTCTTAAATTTGGTTCTAATCTGTTATTTTAGTCTGAAACTGATATTTTCCCTTGTTGTTGTTATTTTAAAGTTTAGTACTAAAAATGGTTTATAGTTGATGCATATGAGTGATGGAATCGTTGGTTAAGTTACATGCATGTTAACTTTAATGTATAGGGTCGTAAGTGTTTATAGTTTTGAGCATGCTGGGCCTAATCACTGCTTCCTCGATCGTAATTCCTAATTTTGTATGCTTTATGTGTTTATATGATATGATGATGTTCATTAATGTGTTTTATGTGTTGAAGATGTAGAAGTTGCAACTTGAAAAGAGACTACACAGTCATGTAGATATGCCGGCCTTGGTGAGTGGAGAAAACGTAACTCTGTACTCTATAGCAGTCTTTGTTAAGGTACGCATTTTAGTGTTTTGCCTTCAATTTTTTGGAACTAGTATTGCTGATTAGATAGGAGATATCCTCAAACCCTCTTCGTATCTACCTAGACTTAGTTTTATTAACACAAATACATCTTAAGTTTGCTTAATCATGTTGAGGGGTTCTTTAGGTCGTTTATAGCTAAGGAAATGTTATATATATGTTAAATAGGTTTGAACCTGGTTAGTTCGTTTCTATTTTAACTAACCCTAATCTCATTACTTAATTACGACCTAAAAATGACAAGTGAAATGATATGTTGCGGGAAGAGACTCCATTTATTTTTCCTTTTTCCATATCATACCGAGTTAGGTTTTCGGTATTCTTTATAATCAACGAATTTGAGTGTTGTGATGTACTCATATAATGTGAAAAAAAGGGCAGGTGACGAAGAAATTGAAGTTGGATGGTGAACGAGTGCATCTCTCCAATATATAGCTACAAATATAACTGTATATATCTAGTTAACTTTTAGCTCTAGATACTACGTACAAATCATGCACCTAAGCACACATACATACACATAGACATCTGCATATACCAACATAGACATGCATGCACATTCACGTACACATACACACACATACACATCACCATGCCCTAACCCTAAACCCTAAAACATCACATCACCATACCTAACCCCTAAAATGTCACATCACAAACCCTAAACCCTAAAACGTCACATCGCCAAACCCTAAACCTTAAAACATCACATCACCAAACCCAAAACCCTAAAATGTCACATCACCATACCCTAACCCTAAACCCTAACACGTCACATCACTATACCCTAACCCTAAAATGTCACATCACCAAAACCTAACCCTAAAACGTCACATCACCAAATCCTAACCCTAAACCCTAAAATGTCACATCATCAAACCCTAAACCCTAAAACGTCACATCACCATAACCAAACCCTAAAACATCACATCACCATACCCTAACCCTAAACCCTAAAACATCACATCACAAAACCCTAAACCCTAAAATGTCACATAACCATACCCTAACCCTAAACCCTAAAATGTCACAACACCATACCATCACCCAAGACCCTAAAACCTCACATCACCAAACCCTTAACCCTAAAACGTCACATAACCATACCC
>KE150512.1:16268-82176 GCA_000411095.1 Aethionema arabicum
TTTTACTTATATACTACTATCTTTGTTTTCTATTTTACTTAATACTCGTAAATGGTATTGTCGCTGGAAATTATAAATATTATTACTAGTTTATTTAGCACTGTTTTAAAAATTTGAGCTAGATACAATAATTTATATATTTTACATTTAGTAAACTTTACAAAAATTATAAGTTTATATAACCATTGACATATCCGTAAATTGTTTTTTTTATTCCGACTAAAACAGTTAACAAAAATTATAACCATTGACAATCAAAATGGGCTTTCAGTCCGTTATCCCAGTTATTTTATGGGTTACACTTTATTGGGCCAAATAACTATAACTTCTCCTTTTACAGCCCACAACAACGTCGGCCCGTTATAAGACCCACGAATTTATAAGTGGACGCTAAATATAGAATTTTCGTGGGTAAATCGCAGTTGAACCCAATTATTTGATACGATTACAAAAAAAGTCAGAGTCCAGACAAAAAAAGAAAAATTATATCACAGTTATAGACATAGTTACAACGCCAGTTCATTTAAACATAGCTTTTTATGAAAAATGAAGAGAAAAAAATACAAGGATATAATGAAGGCAATAGAATAGGTTGGTATATAAATATAGTTTGATGGCAAAGCATAAAAACAAAACAAGCCAAAAAAGACACACAGTTGATATAGAGAGAGACCACACCACACTGAAGACGCTTACAACACCTAAAATATTCTCTAACACAAAGCAAAGACTTCAAAACATTGAGAGATGATGACTACTCTTGAAGCAACCATATCATGTTCATGTTCAATGCAGTGTATATGATGTAGATATGATGATGCCAACAACCAAATCAAAGAGTAGTAACCATATCATTGCAATTCAATTTTTCTTTTTCTATTTGATCAAGAGCTTACCTCTGATTTCTCCTCTTCTTTCTTTGTTTCTTTCTCTTCCTTTGCAGGGCTTGCTTCCTCGGTTTTCGTCTCACTTTTCTTATCCTCGACTGAGAGGTTTCCAAGTAGATCAGCAGCCTCATTTCCCTCTGTGCTCTCTTTCCCTTCTTCCTGCCTTTCAGCTATTTCCTTGAACTTCTCCATAAATGTTTTGCAATCTGTTCATGCAACACCCTCAGTTACACACATGAAAATCTAAACCAAAGAGACAGAGCAGAGCGCACAAGCAATATCCTGAAAAGTTGCATCATGTGGCCACATTTTAAGTATTGCCACTACAAAAGCAGCACGGTTATTGTTTCAGGCTCAAGCTCTCTACCTGGACTAGATCACCAATACAAACATAGACGTCAATGATCACATCCAAAGTCTTATATGACCACCTTCTCTGGTTCAATTACCAGAACAAATACAACTTGATTTATAGCTCTCATATACCTGAAGTGACCGCATTATTCCTACAGGAAACACATGTAAAGGGAATGATCTGACAACAGGAGGGATGGCCAGATCAATCAAACTAATTGAGAATTTGAGGAGTCTACTCACTCTCAATTGATGCAAATCGAATGCAGAAAAGTTCTTCCTTGAGCTCGCCATCGGAAAAATCAGTAGCGTGCCATAAACAGGACTTCTCGTTCCCACTATGTTCCTGAACAGTCATCCCAGGCGCAACTACAGAGACAGATAAATTTCGGAAAAAATATGTAAGTTTGCAATCAGAATAACTATATCAATAACCCGAAAGGTGCATAAAATGAAGGAATAGCAAGACAAAGTCACACATACTGAGATGATTAGCGCAGATCTTTAGGGTTTTAGATTGTCTCATGACAAGGCGAACCTTGCCAGTCTGCTTGTGCTTTAACAACTTAACAGTTCCAGCACCTCTTTCCTTCCATTGATTTCCATCTTTATCGAATCGATACAACTTTGATTTCCTATGATAAAGAATCAGAAGACCTCTCGATGAGATACTCACATTTTTCGAAACAACACTAGGACAAGATATCCAGACGTAACGGATTAGATTCCAGAAGAAAAAGAGTAAGGCGAAAGAGGACATACAGATCGAGTACGGCGTCTTCATCTTCTTCGCCAGTAGTAACCGCAACCTCCTCAAGCCTGACGATCGGAGCCACCTGCGCTCCAGTATCCTCATCTTCATTGGCTTCGGCTTCTTCTTCGCGGTGTTCGTGCTCAGGCTCAGTGGTCGCCATTTTTCTGTAACTGTCAAAAGCAAGCGTGCGTGCTCCTTGACTACAACTTTCTCGCTCAAGTTGGGGGAGATGAAGAAGTTTCGAGGACCAGAAGAAAGAAAAACTCAGAAACGAGGGTTTTTACTTTTTACTTTATATCCAAGTTAGGCTTTACATAAAGAAAATGGGCCCTACTACGCCTTCACTAGCACTAGCCTCAATCATTCTAGCCCATCAACGGCCCAGTATAGTTGCAAGACTTAAACAAAAGACATCATTTTTACTCTAAATAAAAATTATAATCATTAGAAAGAAAATTTCCTCAAGTTTCTACAATTGGATGCATCCATATTCCATAGTTAGGATTCTCATCTAAATACTGAAAAAAATGTTGAAAATAGACTAAAAGGAAAGGCTAATAAAAGAGAAGTGTATACAACAATTGGTTCCATGTATCAGGTAGACCAGGCAAACACCAATGACTGCAATCTGCAGACTGGTCTGGTCTAGACCGTTGTGAACCGCTGATCAGACCGCTGTATACTGATGGGTGACCATCTTTTCGCAGTGAGGAGAGGAGTGTTATGTCAAGAAGTAAAGCAGGGTAGTGCATCCCATGAAGCACTTCAATGATCACTGATCTAAGCTGGTCTGTATAAGAATTGACAGGGTAAACTGAGCCTGGTGTGATCGGTTCTGTCTCTCCATAGCAGTTCTTGGATCCAGACGATGAAGATAACGTCTCAGCTGCCCAGTCACTTGGACTGATGAATCAAAACAATCAGGAAACAAATGAACAACAGGCTATTGCTATCAAAACTGCATTAGGAGATTCAGAGACAGAGAGAGAGAGAGTTACTTGTCGTGGGTGGGGGAAATGGAGAGGAAGAAGACTTGGGTTCGGGTTCTATCTACATGGGTTTCGACCCAATACGCCCAAGTGCGTAAAGCTTTCTCCATTGCGACAAAACGGTTCATGTCTTGGTAATAAGAACTGCCTGATTGCATCACGTCCCATCTGCAGAGAAGGAAAACAATTGCATAAGATGACATGTTGTTTAGAAAGTGTGTGTATTGAGAGCTTTGTTATAAGTTAGTACCCTTGCATAGAGCCAGTGTGGCTCCACCAGTGACCAGTGTTGAAGATAAGAAGATCAGCATCATGCCATGCGTTGGCATTACCTGAGATCTCATCAAGCTTCAATACTCTCTTACCTTCAACAGCGTCTATGTCCACCAAGAACGGAGCTTTGTAAAACGACATCGTTATCCCATAATCCTACATGAAACAAGAGACTTAAAATTCAAGAAATGTGAAGACTACTAATGTCTTCAAGAGCTTACCAAGAACCTGTAGGTGGAGAGAGGGAGGCCTCTGGTCATTTGGGTTCGAGTGGAGGGTGCAGATGAAACGATCATACAAATCAACGACTCCCATTGATTCTTCCCTAATGAATCACCCGCAAACATTATCGTTTTGCCCTTCATTTTCAACAGAAACTCAGCACCATTGAACCTAATTCATTACTTCGTCAAACAACTTGCAACTTTGGAGACCAAAAAGCTAAAAAGATGAATTCTTTGATAGAATCTCGCAACTGGGATTTGCCAAGATATGATTTTCTACAACTGGGCAATTGACATATCTAAGCTTTAAAGCAATAAAAGAGTTTAAAATCGAACAAAATCAAGATGAACCACAAAATTAAATGACTTTTCTAAAGAAAGCTAAGAACTTGATACATGGGCAGGTCAAAAAGCAAGCTTAAAAGTTACTAAACACACAAGGAAAAATTGAGAGATTTATGGGAAGAAAAGGAGTTACCTGGGCAAGTTACAGTTCTGAGGTTGCCAACGATACTTGAGATAATCGGAGTCAGGACGACCGTACATCTGACAATCGAACTCAGGCTCAACGACGGCGGGGCAATTAGAGGGTTTATAGAGTGGATAAGAGCTGTCACGGACCCACGTGCCGAGGAAGAGAGAGCACGTGCTTCTATTCCCTTGAAAAGCAGATGGTCTGCTTGAGCTGTAGTGGTCACTGCTTCCATGGTGTTTCTTCAAGCTGAATATAATGGCTGAAGAAGATGGTTCTGGTTCAAGTAGCAGAAGAAGAAACAAGAAAATGGCCGATATTGAGATGCAAAGAGGAAGAAGAACAACACCCATTCCTCTTCTTCTTCTTCTTCTTCTTCTTCTTCAAGAGCTTTGATTAAGAAATAAATATCTTGAGAAAGTGTTGGATTTACTATTTAGAGATTTATCTGTGCCTGTCTATATGCAAATGGGCTTATGGGTGTTCACGTGGGTCCTATTCTTTTTATATACTTACAAATTCACAAATAATAAATCTACGGTGAATAATTTCTGTGCAAGAGACATCAAATCTGTACCTATGTCGGCATTTTCAATGTGTTTACATGGTAATATTAGTTGTGAATGTTTATATATGCATAAACATAATTAATAGCAGATCATTTTTTTAATGATTTGATGAGAAAGGCAAAGAATACTTTGCTTAATGAACAGAAATTGTATATTATATGCTTCACCCTTTTTTCACCTTCATAAGTGTCAGAAGATAGGCAAGCATCTGTTCCTTCTTTTTTTTTTCTATTAGTTAATAAGATAATACAATGTTTGATTCCTTTGGATTATATTTCAGACACAAGCACTTACCTCAAAATGTAAATGTAAATCTCTGATGTCTGAACAAAACTTGTGTTCATATTAGCCGCATACGTTTAGAGTTGTTTCTTCGTGAGTAATACTTAATAAAACGATTGTCTTTTTCTTCACGTGTTTCACTTTCCCTGAAAAAACAACAAAAATAGATAAAATTGTATAAAGGCAAGATGCTAAAAGGTTAATTGAATTCTCTAGTCACAATTACAAACCTTGTCTGAAGAGTTTGAACAACATACTGATCTGCCTGATAGACTTCAGATCTATCATCAGAAGCTGAGTTGCTTTGACTACTGAGGATGTTAGAGGGAGGTAATTCATCCAGGCGCGAATCATCTGAAGTATAAAACCCTTTTTTTTTTGGTTAAAGATAATCCAGTTTGAGCTAGTTTAAGATTCTGTAATGATTACATAGTATCATGGTACTAACCTGTACATGAAATTGGATCTGCCACTCTGTTTTTGGTCAACATCTTCTGGCACATTATTGTTCGACCAAATTCCAAGAATGCAAATTGCAGGAATTGTTTCCTTTGAGAGTTTGTCATCTTTGTAAATCCAAATGAGCCAGTCCATGTGTTCAACACGCAAGGAACTGCAGGCAACACCAGTCTCTCAACTCCCAAATTAACAAGTACCTGGAAAACAACAAAGTTTAAGATCTTCAATATAAGCATACGAAGCTTCTTGAGATAAAGGGGGAGTATTTTCAATAGTAAACACCTTTTCCAGCTCATTCATCAAAATTCGGCACATCCCAAGCTGGCGATACTGAAATCTAGTGCCAATGAAGGGCATTTCTGCCACTTTTTTTCCAAGAATTCTTAAAAGATACACAAAGAGAAACAAAGTCAGCTACATGCCACAAAATTGTAGAGTTTTCTGTGATCTTCAAACACACAGTGAGAATTACGAAGCATACCTCACTGTAGCCACAGTAACCAGTTCGTCATTCCTTTCTAGTAGTATCGTGTAAAATCCACTGAAGTTCAAACGTTTATATTCCGACCTGCAGATTTTCATAGAGTCAGGAAGTAACTGCGAAAGCATGTAATAGAAGGCTTTTACCTCTAATAGTTATATACTGTTTTTTGTTTGTTTCTTACCATTTGCTGAAAATGACATCTTCTGCAAGATCTCCCCCACCAAGAGGTGTTTTCACAGGCTCAAAAAGTTCATGCATAACTTCAAGGGCGACACTAAGCGTGCAGTGATTTTCTGCCAGGGCTTCAATTTCAGAAACGTGACTCCTATACGTATCTGATTCCAAGGATTGCACCAGTCTCCAAGTTAAATTCTTTTCTATGCTCACCTCTATTGGTTTTCCAATAACCTCACCAAGATTTACAAATACCTGGACAACCATTTTTACGTTAGAGAAATGCAGAGTAGGACATTCAATACTTTGATGATTTTTACAGTTTTTACTTGTGCTGCTTAGTGTTGTGATGGATTTTAACAAGCACAAAGGAAGTGGGATTTGTACTTATGTACCTCTTCGCAGTCCTTGCTGCAAAACCCTTTTTCTCCTGAGAATGTATCCAGTAAATTACCATCATAATGTAAGCACCTACGGTGATCTATATGAACCACAGAGAAAAAAAAGATTTTAAATCATTCAAATATTCTGTCGAGCTTTTGTATTAGAATTTAGATTAGGGAAAGATTTCATACATCTAAGTTCACATTGCTTGCAACTGATAAATTGTTCTTCCTTGGCATATTTGCTAGCACCCTTGAGAACGTGCTGTCCACAGGCACCACAACAGCATGACGCGCAGAACCAGTCACCATCTGGAACATCCTACAAAAGACAATGGAAAGCGTTACGGAACCACAAAGTCAGCTGATAAAAAGCTAATTTCCATTACGGTTTAATGTGAAATTGGTGAAATATATGAAACCTGCAGCCCGAGACAATTTGCATGGAAAGCAGATGGACATGCATCACAGAGAATCAGCTTTCCACCATAGTGACAAACTGCACAAATTACATCATTCTCTCCTTTAGGAAACTTCATCTCTAAATCATCAGGTGGCTGCGCTTTCTTTCTTGTTTTATAGGCTTCTATCTGACATTCAAGAAGAGATCTTCCGTCATCCAGGAAGATGTTGGCTGCTGCTCTGCAGGATCCACCATCAGCATGAACTTCAAAGCCACTCATGGTGAAGGTTCTACGGCAACAACTACATTTTATACCATCACGGGTTAGTTTCCCCTCTTTTCTCAGAGATGGGTCCTTTTGGTTACGGCAACGTATAGTTTCCCTTGGTAGAACAACATTGTTGTCGATGAGCCAGGAAAGTGTACTACGTGGACTCTGATGTTTGGATGTTGGAGCTGTTACCTGCTGAACTCTTTTGCTTGATTGTAACACACGGGTCTTGCCACGACCAATGACTCGTTTCTTGATATCCATCAACATTCTTGACGTTTTCCCCCTTCTCGTGCTCAGGTTAACATTTCGCAAACCTACTTCCTTCTTGGAGTCATATTTTAGGTTGGGTTTCCGCTTACGTTTATTTTTTAACATTAGGAAGCCTTGAGCTTTTGTTTTTGTCTCACTCTTAATACAACCTGTCTTTTTATAAAGCGAGGCAGCATTTCTAGGATAGGGATTGCGGCCTTCTCGCTCGATGACTTCCTCCTTTCCTTGCGTTTCACACTCAAGCAAGGTTTCAGTAGATAGCTTCGTCTCATCCCCAAGAGCGAGAGTACTAGTACTATAAGAAGGCACAGCCAAACCAACGCCCCTCATTTCTTGGCTGCTACATATACGTTTTTCATAATTAAGAGGAAGATGCTTATCCATCCCCTGAAGAGCCATGGATTGATCATGTTGTTTCACAATTAAACACACTTGACGAAGGGAGTACTCTGTTAGCGCTCCATCTGGTGAGAGGTAGCGAAATCTATGCCTTCCTCCTTCATCTACCACATGCTCTATGGCCCATCCCAAGTATTTAAGATGCTTCCTGACCTGTGTGACCACTTTCGTTGACGCTTTCCTAAGATAGCTCGACACAGCTGGCGGGCATATTTTAGCAACACAATCAAAAGGTTGCCAGACTCCAATTTTCTTAGATAGTGTTATCTTTGTACAAGCAGCAGTGGATTTCTTGGTGGAAAATTCTGTTCCCTCAGTGATATAACTAGCTTCCGATTTCAAGCCAGAAACAGAAGTCAAGACAGTTAAAGACTGGCATCTCTCGTTTGCCAGTTTCTGATCTTTCTCAATGCAAGAATCTTCTTGTTCTTGTGGAGCAATCACTAGCATACTATCTTCAGATTTCAACTCCAATCCGGGACAAACATTGGTGTTATCAACCAATTGAGAAGCTTCTTTTAAGAGCTTGAAATCTTGATGTGGGTATCTTTCAGCGTCGTAATCATGAAGGAAATGATTAATGGTGATTCTAAGATTATCATCAATCACCTCCAACATCAAATCTTCCCACAAATGCCTAGTAGAAGAAGTCCATTCTTGGATTCTCGCAAAACCAGTTCTGTCCCGTATGTCATACCAAAGTTGCTCTACAGAAACCGGAAGATAGTTTTCTTCCTTGTAATTCTCAATTAGCTCAAGAAGCACCCATCTCCCACGACAATCCCATTTCTCAGTACCCTCATCCCAATCCTGAGTAATACGTAGAGATTGAAGATCAGCATTCATTTCATCTCCCAAATCAGGGAAAAACACTCTCCTTTGCTCAGAACCATTATTACTGTCGAAAAGCACACCTTCCCACCAAGCGTCATTGAGAAATACATCGACACAGATCCCATAAGTAAGGTTCCACTTATCAACTTCTAGTTTTGGTGGCACAGGTCTTAAACGTCCACGTAAAGTATCAGGAACGTTTGTACAAGCAGAGCTCAACCCATCTAATACCTCCGAAACATCAACAGTTTCCACAAGATTACCAGTATCGTCGTCGGAGTAAATGTGGTCATATCTGATACGCCTACACCTATTCTTCGATGCAATTACAGTTCCTAAATACCAAGAACCAAGAAACCCTTCCTCAACACTCCTTACCTTAAAAAAACCACCCAATTAGTTTCCATCATTGGAAGAATCGTTAACTACTTCAAACACATGGTTAAAAACTCTCACAAGCAAGTCATATGTTCGAATTAAGATTGGAAACTACAGAAATTAGAAATTTAAAAGCCACAAGCTAAACCTTCCGAATGCAAAAGACAGCAAGGAGAATTACATTCAAAGCCGAAAACGATAGAGAAACAGACAATGCAGCTTTGACGAGAGTCGAATCTACCAACCAAACGTGAAATTACACCGCAATGACCTCGGAATAAACAACCCAAAATCGATCAAATATCTCCAAAAAATACGGTGAAAAATTCCGTAATTAAAGAAACAAAAACCCTATAAACCCTTACAATCAAAAGATTCAACGTAAAACGGAATACTGACGGAGATATGGATTTCACCTCTACTTCTTCTCCGACGAGAAGCTTTCTCTGGCAGAGATTTCGCCCACCGTTGCTGTTCCAGCCCAAAATCGCCTCTTCTTCAGGTGCCAGCATGGAGATCCCAAATTACTGTTTCCGGTGAAAAATAAAAAATCGAAACGCAATCCTCTTGAGTGGTTCGTCAATTTCCGAAACCGAGAAAAGGTGAAAGAGACGAATTGAAGGAGCCGCTTCTTGTGTGTTGGAGCAGCTTTCTCCCCAAGTAACTTCTCACACTCTCCTAGACTCCTACTCGTCGTATCTTTTAATTGCGATTTAACAAATTAAATACTTATTTAACTCTTAATTATTTTTTACCGATTTTTTTGCTACTTAAGGAAATCTGATCAAAGATAAATCATTTAGATACCATCTAATTAAAACACAAAAATCTCATGTTTTACACAATTATTATGAAACTCTAATGTATGTTAGTTTTAAAATAATTTTTGAGTTAATATTCGTTGATACCATTTCTTTTGACAAATAAATTTATTTATATACCTAACTTTTTTTTCTTTTTTTTTTTTAAATTTATATACCTAACTTATGTTTGATAAATATAGTTGGTCGTAAAATAGTATTTTTGTAAAATTTCTTTTAAAATTAGTCGATTATGAAAGAAAAAAAAAATTAACAATAAATATTTAAATAATTGATAGTTAAGGAAATTTAGTCATTAATGTAAATCATAAATTTAAAATCTAAAAATAGGAAACTATACCAAAAAATGTGTATGGATTTTTTTGTTGTTGTTTCTTGAATATTGGGCTGAAGTAAGGCTTATGTAAAAGCCCATTAATAGCCATTGGTCCTTATCATCATATAGTCGCGTTCGTGTCAGTATCTGTTCTTACTGGGCCAGAATTACTTGGCGGGTAGCATGAGGTATCTATCCACTGCTTGAGGGACCATAGGAACCACTATGGTCTGTCCATTAATATCCTGCCATTTGGGTAGGCCTTAGATCGATTGCGTGTCCTGTAATGGTTATGGTTAGTCGCTCTCAGTGGGCCCCACATATTTCATATTCCATTCAATCTAGTCAGATTAATGGATTCTCGTGGGTCCCATTTTCTAATGGTACACTAGATTTTCTTGCTTTTTCGCTTTATTATAAAATTAAAAAAGGGAATTAATATCACATCCGAAAGACAAGATCCTGGCCGTCGGATTTAAATCTATATTTTAATATGCATCTTATTTTCATATTGTCGTTTGAGTGACTTTTAACAAAAATATAAAAATTATTACACATTGGAAAACCAACAATGTTTTGTTATCCGTCGCATCATCTTAATTAAAAAAAAAATAAAAACTTTGAGACAAAAAAAAATTAAAAACAACTTGTATTAATTTGATAATTTGCTTACATAACGTATGAATTTAAATAGTAAGATTTTATACCATAAAATAAACTAAGATAATAATTTAAATTAAATGTTCTGACAATTTCACATAATTTTATATAATCATAATATTTTTCAAGTTTTTATTATAATAAAAAATGTTATTATAGAGAAAGATCCGATGGTCCAGCTTGGTTCATGCCACTCTGAAATGAATTTTGATGGGTTTGGTTTCATCTGTTTTTTTGGTATTTTTTTGTTATTTTCTCTTTGAATATTTGAAAAATGTACTTTCAAAAAAAAAATTAATATATCGTACGACATTGCCATGGATCACGTACAAATAAAAATATTATTAATAAATTATAGCATAAGGACAGAAAATAAAAGATAAAAAAGTTTGGTCGGGTTTGTTCGAATTCTACGCATTATTAAAAATTTTAAAATTAAATTTAGAATATTTGTATTACCTACTCGTCTTTCTTTGTTGGAATTATCGACCGAAAATAACCGAAACATGAGACTCAATTTTTCGTCTTTATCAGACCAAAAATACAAATTAATGAAGTCATTAAAGTATTTATTTATTTTTATGAAATAATAACTCCATGATTTGAACTATTATAGATCATAAGACGACAATAATTTGGTTACCAAAAAGTCATTAGACGGTTCCGATTCTGCTGTGTATTTTATGTCGTTGTTTTGGCTGGGCGGTGACGAGCCAATTAAAAGGTTACTGTTGTGTATTTTATGTCACAGGCAGTCGTTTTATCATTTATTCTGAATGGGAGTAAAAAAAGTAAGTAGCTCATTTTAAAAACATGCTGACGATGCATGATTTCCACGTCATCCCACCGAAAAACAAATTAAAAAAAACGCGTGAAGCGTGACTTAGCCGAGGAAGGGCAATCCTCTGCATGATGGTTTACCTACACCTTCGTTTTTAAGATATTTTGTAATTTTAAAATTTTAAATAAATAAACCGAAAAAATGAGATGAAGAAGATGGAGATGGTGCCATGGTGGGTTATTATATAGTGTTGTAACTAAATAAACTTTGTTTTATTTTTATCTATTATTTTGACCTTAAGAATAAATAAAAAAAGCTTCTGTAAAAATAAAAAAATTTAATTTTTCAAAATTGGATTGGTTTAAAAGGAAGTGAAGAGGTCTGGTGGTCAAGAAATCGGCTTTATTTGGTTTTTTCCTCTGAGGTAAACAAAAGTTTATTTATTTTAATTTTCTTTATATGTTTCTTTGGTTGCTGAGAAAATCATAGAAAATGATGAAACTTTGGTTATTCTTGTTGATGATTATAATCAGAGGGTATTGTTTTATTTGCTTGCGTAGTTTGTTTTCCGTATAAAATTTTTAAAAATCAAGGTTTTAGTTTTTTTGGGTTAACAAAAAAAATGCATTTTTATGCTCCATGGTTGTTTTTTTTAATGGTTTGATGTTAGAAATGGTTAATTATGGATCTGTTAGTGTTTATTTTTGGTTGGGTTTGTTTAAAGTTGGAAACTTTTGTCTCTGAAACTAACAACCTCTTTTGTTTTCTACAGTTAATCAGAAATCTGTTTTCATCAACATATGTTTATGTATATATCATAAGAGAAGAGTTCATCTCTAAAATTCAAATCATCCTCTTCAATTTCTACAGGAAAAAAGATTAACATCAATCACAAGCGTAAACAAAAACAAAAAAGGTTTAAGCTTTTTCGCCATGGGAGACGTCGAGGAGGTGTCTCACATCAATTTCTCTCTTATTATGGAGTTATCAGCCTGCGATGATATCTTCGGGTTCAAGTCTCTAATTGAACAAGAGGGTCTGGAGAATATTGATCGATCTGGTTTATGGTATGGTCGAAAATTAGGCTCAAACAAAATGGGTTTTGAGGAGAGAACTCCTCTAATGGTTGCTGCGTTATTAGGAAGCAAAGAGATCGTTAATTACATCATTAATACCGGTCTTGTTGATGTTAACCGGTCCTGTGGCTCTGATGGTGTCACAGCTCTTCACTGTGCAGTCGCTGGCTTATCTCTGAATAGCCCTGAAGTTGTAACTCTTCTTATAAACGCTTCTGCAGATCGTGATTCTCGTGATGCATCTGGTAACAAGCCAATAGACATGATTTTCCCATGTTTGAATCCGGTTTTTAATTCAAGAAAGAAGGTTTTAGAGCGTTTGTTAAAAGGAAGTAATGATTTGAATGAAGAGGAAGAGGAAAGTGAAGTTTTAGTTTCGATTTTGAATCCAATTTCACCTCCTAGGACATCTGAAAGGAAGGAATATCCTGTGGATCCAACGCTTCCTGATATCAAGAACGGTGTTTACGGTACTGATGAGTTTCGAATGTATGCATTCAAGATCAAACCATGTTCTAGAGCTTACTCTCATGACTGGACTGAATGTCCTTTTGTTCATCCTGGTGAGAATGCAAGGAGACGTGATCCAAGAAAGTATCATTACAGCTGTGTTCCATGTCCTGAGTTTCGTAAAGGATCTTGTTCAAGAGGTGATTCTTGTGAGTATGCTCATGGTATCTTTGAATGTTGGTTACATCCTGCTCAATACAGAACTCGTCTTTGTAAAGACGAGACAAATTGTTCAAGAAGAGTTTGTTTCTTTGCACACAGACCTGAAGAGCTTCGTCCTTTGTATCCATCTACTGGCTCAGGTGTTCCTTCTCCACGTTCTTCGTTTTCGTCTTGTACTTCTTCATCTGCTTTCGACATTGGACCGATTAGTCCTCTTGGTCTTGGTTCTGCAACCACTCCTCCGTTAAGTCCTAACGGTTTGCCATCTCCTATGAATGGTAAAACATGGATGAACTGGCCTAGCGCAACCCCACCTACATTGCAGCTACCTCGGAGTAGATTGAAATCTTCTTTAAACGCAAGAGAGATTGATTTCTGTGATGAAATTCAAAGTCTTGCTTCTCCATTATTCTCTCCTGATATACACAGAAAAAGTTTGAATAAACTTGGACCAGTTAGTCCCAACATTAGTCTCGCATCATCACCTGTTGGATTGGGTTCTCCTTTTTCTATAGACTCATCAACAGGTTTGAATTCAAGAACATCACAAAGAAGCCAGAACTTCTTAGAACGCAGCAGTGGCATGACCTCACCTTGTTTAAACGATTGGGGTTCATTAGATGGGAAACTTGACTGGAGTGTTCATGGAGATGAGCTCCAAAAGCTGAGGAAGTCAGCTTCGGTTCTTCTTAGAGCTGGTGGCCTGAGAGATGAGATGGAAGAACCGGACGTGTCTTGGGTTGAACCAATGGTTAAAGAGCCAACAGATGCAAGACTTGGTCCGGTTTGGATGGAGCAATCATTCATGGAAACTGAACAGACAGTGGCTTGAGTTGAGTTTTGAACTTCATTAACAAGAAAACTGAAAAAAAGAGTTGAAGATTCAGATTTCAGATTTCAGAGGTTATTTGCTAATCTATTACAATTTATTTGTTTAAATGTTTTTTTTTTTCATTTTTCTTTAGAATAAAAGTTTGAAAAAAATGGGGACAAAAGAGGTTTCTTTCTTTGTTTCCTTTGTCTCCATGACAAAAAACAAAACCTTATATCACTTTACTTTCTAGATTCTTTAATATTCAAAATGAGTAATTAATTTCTTTATCTTGTTTGTAATTTTCACTCTTTTTATGTCTTTAAATATTTTTTCTATGTTGTAATCAACCCATCTTAATCATATTTTACTTCTTTGTATTCATTTTAATCATTGTTGTTATCTTTGAACCGATCTTATTTAGACCGGTATTGAGTTATAACAAAGGAGGTTAAAGATAAGAAAATAGAGTTTCTACACTTTGTGAATTAAGAGAAAGTGTTTGTAATGGTTTCTTCTAAGAGTTGATCTAATATGTGTGAGACTATATCTTCGTTTATGCTTTCTTCTAAATCTTCAGGCTTTGAAGCTTTTCCACTAACCCAATTTGGTTCTTTAATCTCTGAATCTGTGATTTTGCAAATCATGAGCAACGTTTTATGGTACTCACTCCATCTGCTGGTGCTCATTGTTATATGATCTTCTTGAATTGTTTTGGATAATTGTGTTCTTGAGGTGTTCTCTGTTACAAAGAAATGTATATATTAAGAGATCGACGATGGAAAAGAATTGAATGTTGAATTTGAAGTAATTACCTACCAAAATCAAGAACTGAGACGGGGCTCGAATCTTGGCTGCTTCCACATTCTTCTTCCTCACAATTCTCCTTCTTTAAGCTCAATTCTTTACTCAGAAACTTCTCAGTTGTGTTCTGTCTCTTCTTTGGACTGACTAGCGTAAGCGGCTCATGTCTTGATGAAGCGTTTGAAGCGTTCTTGCTGTTCTCTTTAAACATGGTTTGCGTTTGAAGCGGCTGTGACTTGTCTGTTTCCTTTTGAATAGCCTCTCTTCTTTTTCTCCTCTTCTTACGTTTCTCCTTTCTCCGCAGCTTTAATTCTCTTGAAGAAGCGTTTGAAGCGTTTTTGTTGTTCTCGTCACACTCATTGTGCGTTTGTGATTTCTCTGTTTCCTTCTGAATAATCTCTCGTCTTTTTCTTCTCTTCTTATGTTTCTCTTTTCTTTGTAGCTTCAATTCTACGATCTCAAGCGTCTCGTGTCCTAATAAAGCGTTCTTGCTCTTCTTTTTACACAGAATTTGCGTCTGAAGCGATTGTGACTTCTCTGTTTCTCCATTTCGTCTCTTCTGATGTTTATTATCCTTTTCAAAGCTAAGAATGAAGAAATTATCATCTTGAAGCTCAACATACTCCACACTGGAATTGACTCTTGTACGATTCTCTGTATCTCCAGGTGGTTCCAAGTCGAATTCAGTGATCTGGTCAGAAAGGTAAGTAGAAGAAGAAGAAGAGGTACGAGAACAGAGTAATCTTTGAAGAAACAGAGAGATACACTTCAAATTTCGAGTCTTGGAGCCAAAGGAGAGCCAAGAAGAGGAAGATGAAGAGGAAGATGAGTTCATAGTCAAATGTGAGTGTTTTTGAAACTAACAGAGACAAGTAACGTAGAAAGAGAATTACTTTTTCTACTTTTTTTTTACCTTTTTCAGATCAACATTCAAAAGCGTCAAGAATTAGAGCGGGATCTTCTATTTGAACCATTTTTTTTTTGTATTATTTTAAACATATCTTAATTACTTTTATCACTTTCTTTTTTCTCAGATAAGTTAAGAAAATGAAAAAGTTAAATAAAATTAATCCCTAAAATTATGGTTCAAGTAAAGAAACTGTTCATTTCAAATAAATATGATGCTTTTGTCTATTTATTAAAATTAAGATGCTAATATTAAGCTGAATCCAAATATAAAAACGAAACTTATTGCGCTAAAAGTACTATAGTTAAAACTAAAAAAAGAAAAAAAATATTTAAATCGGTATTCCTATAAATATAATCACTTTTTTTTAACATTAAATATAATCACTTTGCATAGACAACCTTTGTTGAATAATATATCAAATAATAGCCGACTTTCAAGAACATTATTAAAAAAAAAATTGTTTGTATACAACAAGAAAATATATATGTATAACCAATTTACAAATTAAAGACAAGTTTTAAATAAACTGGAAAATTTAGTATCACAGAACAGATAATTATTATCTATTCAACACATGTAAAGAAAAACAAATCTAACTCCGGTCAAGCTTTACCGGCGCCGGTCTTAGCCGGAGGAACGCCGGGATCATGTCTTGGATTAGCAGATGGATCACCGTAATCTTCAACGGTAACAATCAACGACCTCCTTTCAATTCCTATCTTCTCAATCCCAAACCCTAATTAACCAAATCAGAAATTAATCAAAGACAAGATCCAAACCAAACATAAACAAAATCATAGGAAAATAGAAAAAAAAAAAAAAATCAATCAAAACCTGAAAGTGAGATTGAGGTACGAGCTGAAGATGTAACCGTAAGTGTTAAGAAGAAACACAGAAGAACAAGAAGACGAACTACAAAACTCATCTTTTGTCTTTCTCCTCTCTATCTCTAATTTTTGCCTCTTTGGTGAGAATATAAAAAAAATCTTTAAACGACAAGTGTTTGTGTTTATCCACATCTGCTGCGTTGTGTTTGTGTGTATATATACGTTACATATTAATTTTGGACAAAAGTCAGAGGAGGACCAAGCAATTTGCGACACGTGTCAAGTGATGAGAGTGGGATAATGCCACGTTAGTCACATCAAAGCCAAGCAAGTGGAATTGTGGTTACATTGCCACTCTCATTTTCTACTTCGTCAACGCATTTTATCATATTCATTCATATTAAAATGCAAGAAATAAATGGTTTACAAATAGTAAAATCAATCTTTTATAAATACTTTTTGTTAAGTGCTTAACCATTTTTTTATTATATTTAATGGTTAAGATATTTTTTGTTGGATTAATAATTTTGTTACTTCCAATGGTTAAGATATTTGTGGTGTTTAGAAAAAAAAATTTTATTTTTAAATTTTTTTAAACATTATATTTTACATATCACTAATAATAATTAAAGACGAAACATAAATGAAATGCATTTCATACAAGAAAATATAAAATTTTAAACGATAATAAGCGAAGTATGTAATTTTAATTTGATCCGAATTTTTGCCATATGTGTTCCACCAAATCTGCTTTTAGTTGGTCATGTTTTAATCTATCTCGAATTTGGTTTCGATTTGCCATCACATTGGCGAGATTTGTNGATTTGTTGGCATATCCGTTGAATATGTAAAATCGACGTGTGCATTCTCATTTCCTTCTTGTTGATCAAATTCTGATAAATTGAAATGAGTGTATCCATCTCGTTCGTCTTCTACTATCNNNCCCGGTGGACCGAAAAAGGCGTGCCAAATCCAAAGATCATGTGAAGCTACAGCTTCTAGGACAATAGTTGGTTTTCCAGAACCACGCGAATATTGTCCCTTCCAAGCGGTGGGACAATTCTTCCACTCCCAATGCATACAATCAATGCTCCCTATCATCCCGGGAAATCCTCGAGCTTCTCCGATATTTAGTAACCGTTCGAGGTCGTCGGGTGTAGGTAGTCTGAGGTACTCATCCCCGAACAAAAATATGATTCCTTCGACAAATTTCTCCAAACATAAAAGGGCAGTACTTTCACCAAGACGGAGATATTCATCAACCATATCCCCCGCACAACCATAAGACATAATACGAATTGCTGCCGTACATTTTTGTAGTCCGGAGAGACCTAATCTTCCGGTAGCATCTCTTCTTTGTTGAAAAAAAGAAAATTCATCGGATAGACGACCAACTATTTTCATGAACAAGCTCTTGTTCATTCTAAACCGTCGTCGGAATAGATTGGGCGGATATGTTGCTTCATCACTAAAATAATCGTTCCATAAACGGTTATGGCCTTCTTCTCGGTTTCTCTCTATGTATCGTCGTTTCATTTAGGACATTATTAAATTCATCTTCAAAATATTGCTCAAATTGTTGATCAAACTCAGAATCAGAAGAAGAAGAAGACATAATTTTTTTAGTATTTGTTTGATAAAATTTAAGAATGAAAAGAAGTGTTTGAGTAAATTTAAGAATGAGAAGAAAAAACATTTATAAGACAAACATCTCTATAAAATTCCTTGAGTCACGGATACTTGTTTCTTCATTACTCTTTTGTCTCAAGTAAATGAGATGTGATAAGACAAAAAACACTTAATCAATATCACAGACTCTTTTGTTTCTTCATTTATGTGAGTCACGGACTCTTTTGTTTCTTCATTACTCTTTTGTCTTCATTACTCTTTTGTCTCTTCTTTTGTCCACTACACATTTTCACAAAACAAAAAACACTTAATCAATATCATGGCATTACCTTAATGTATATACATAAGAGTAATCCTAAATCAACCTTATTCTAAAAACACTTAATGTATATAATTCTAAATCAATCCTTATTCTAAATCAACTCCAAAATCTATTGCACACGAAGGCTGTTAAATTCAGTTATATTATGCATATAGAAGATATTATTAGCTTTCATCTTGTTATATTCCTCATTATCATTCAAAGGTTGTTCTGAATTTTGCTTAATTGTAGCAAAATCAGATATGATTTCATCTGCAACCTGAAAAATCAGTCTCAACCTGAAAAAACAGTTGAAAAATCATAAGAAACCAGTCTCAAACTAAAATTTTCAATAAAGTTTCGAAAACAATCTACAAATGGTATCTCAGGAGATAGAAAAAAACAACAGGGTTTTAAATGCAAATATCTTCACATATTTCCAAAAACAACTGCTGGAAGATTCAAAGAACAAGTAAATAACATTTTAATTTCCAGAAATACTCAAATTAAATCCAGAAATACTCCCATTAACACAAATTTGGATATGAGAAACTGCAAACATAACATTACCTTAATGCATCTACATAACATTACCTTAATACCACCTAGATTTACAGCGTTTAGCTTCCTTCTCTGCTGCAGACCACAACCTAAAAATGTAATTAGAATCATCAGCTGAAAATGTAATCTTATGAAAGGAACTCAGCAGCTCAAAACAGAGACAAAAACGTAATATTGCATTATGATTTAGCATACTCAAACATAAACTGAAACGCAAACATAAACTGAGACTCAAACTCAAACATAAACTTTAAAACAGAGACATCAGCTCAAAACAGAGAGAAAAACAACATTTAAACAACATCTAAACAAACTCAAACATAAACAACATTTAAACTTCAAGCATTTCAGAGATGAGCTTGGACTTTAAAGCCTTTTCCTCATCAGAAAGTGGTTCCTTCTTGGCTACTAGACTCTCTAATAGACCCACTTTCTTGGTTCTCTCCTTAACAGCCAACTCTTTCTCCTTGATGGTCCACATATGGTCAAACACTTTCACACTACCCTCACTGTCCACACTCCCTATTTTTCTTGAAACTGCCTTCTTTTTTGCTGCTTTCACTCCTATTGGTCTCACCTCCTCTGCGTTTGATGAATCTGTGCATTGATCTATCTTCCTTCTCTTTGAGCTTTGTTCCCTTTTTCCAGCTGTTGTTGCACACCATTTTTGGTCATTCCTCAGTTCAATCCAGCAATGTTGAAGAGTGAACCTGACCTTATGATCTTGGAAGTATAGATCATAGGCCACCCTCATCACATCATCATCATTTTGGCCACTGCTTTGTTGTCTTGAAGCAGTGGCATGGCAGCCAACAAACTTTGACACATTGTCATTGATTCTCTGCCATCTCTGCTTGCAATGTATGGTTTCTCTATCTTGAAAACCAGCTACCTTGGTGGAAGCATTGAAGAAAGCAGCAACCCTTTTCNAGTTTGTGTTTTAGCTCAATTTTAGTTTGTGTTTTAGATAAGTTTAAGATTATAGATTATATAGGAAGATGTATTTAGTGTTTTGGATACACATCCAATCAAGCATTCATCACAAAACATTACAACTACAACTACCAAGCATTGATTAGCTACTAGCCTAAACTAATCTACTCAAATGCATTTATAACTTACTTGTTCTTTCATTACCTACTTCCTAATCAATTTAAAACACAAAAAGGTATTGATAGAACTAACTTAGTTTTAATCCAGAAACTCAAAAAGAATTCATAATTAGTTTTAGTTCTCACTACATTTACAATCTCTGGTTATTTGTTATCTAGCTAGATCAAAATTAGGTTCATGAAAATGATGAAGATTAGGCTCAAAATGATGAAGATGAGGTTCTGTACTTAAGTTAAAATCAATTTTAGAGATGAAATCATATCTAAAAACATATCCAAATCATATCTAAGAACATATCCAAATCATATCTAAGAACATATCTTCTTAAACTCATAGATTATACATGAATAATAACTGAAAACAAGTGTTGATTAAAGAACTTGAGTTATGTTATGATCAAATTAGGGATTAATTAGTTCTTAGCTAGAACCAATTTGGTATCTCTACTTTTAATGATTTTGAATTAATCTTAGATCAGTTTAGGGGTTAGTGTACAAAAATAAGAGAAAGAAGAAACCTTGATGGGAGATGAGCAAACGTAAGGAGATATCTCTTTAGCACCATTTGTTGGCCAACACGCAGATGAGCTACCACAAACAAAAAAAAACCCCAAAAATCAATTAGTTCATGCGTTTGATTATGTTCCTGTTTTTTACTAGTATCAAGCATGCAAATTAGAAGTATTATTACTAGTACCAGTAGTACCATCTTCATCATCATAATCATGTTTTTTCATTGGATTCTTCTTCTTCATCTTCAATTTTTTGCTACTACTAAAAAACCCCAAAAACTCCGACCCAATCGTTTGAATCGGGATTAGGGTTAGAAATCGCAACTTCGACCCATTCAGTATCCTCACCCTGTAAATTAACATCAATTCCATTAAAAAAACACACACACTTTAATTTCAATTTCAGTTTCTGCAAACGAGTTTTGTTTTTCGGAAAAATTACCTTAGAAACTCAAAAAGAATTTCGCACACAAACGTAAGGCTTTCAAGCTCGAATTTCGCAAAATTACAGCGATAGACGAAGAAGGAACACCTCGTGAATCATCCATCAACAATTTTGAATTCTCTCAGAAACAAAAAACAATTTAGGGTTACCGTTCTCCGTATTTCTCTCCTTCTCATCCGTCGTTTTTTTTTTTTTAACGCCACTCATCCGTCGTTTAATGTTTAATGTTTGAGTCGTGAGAAAAAAAAATTATTAAAAAAATTGAACCAGTCAAAATTTGACATGTAAGGTTGCTTAAGAATATTTTAAACTTCTTCTCTAAGCTTCGGTGTTAAAAAAGATGGGCAATTTTTATTTATTTTTTTTCTTTAATTCATTAAGCACCTAATTAAGCAACTACTAAGTTTCATTAATGGAGCTGGTCTAAAAGGATTATATTTTCGTTCATAGTTTGTGTAAAAAGTATTTATCTATTGATAACAAAATATTTCTGATAAAAATATAAGAGAAGTTGTAAATGAAATTAAAAATAGATCATTTAAGATAAAAAAATATATAGATCTCAAACGATATTCTTTTCCGATATTTACTATGTAATTGCGTAAATATTAAAATATAGTGAAAACTTTATTGGCGTGGACCGACACGTACCACTCGCATGCAACTTGTTATTTTTATTCATACAAAAAGTCAAAAACCAATACCTTATTCATGTCGCCTGATATAAATGAGGGACAAGTGACTTTGTCTTCTACTCATTAGGAAATAATTAATATATATTACTCTATATTTACTATTACAAATTTACAATATACTATATATTAATTGTACCTTAACCAACGCACTTATTTATTTATTTTTTTTCGAAAACGCACCTATTTATTTATTTATATAAATCTAACACATAATAATTGGAAGGGAAAAAAAATAATTGGAAGGTAATTTTCATTTTCATAAAATAATTAGTTAGAGAGATGAGCATGAGTGAGTCGTACCCACCGGCTTTCCGGCGTTTAATAGACGACGGCGATACGGCGAAAGTAAAACCGGTTGTTATCCAGAAGAAGGATATCCTTATCCCGGTTATAAATATGGAGTGTTTGGAGAGAGAGACACTAAGAGAGGCATGCAAGGAGTGGGGAATATTCCGTGTGGAGAATCACGGAGTAGCAACGGAGTTAACTTCACGGCTAGAAGAGATGGCAAAGTCGTTGCTGACTTTACCATTTGAGAACAAAAAGAAGCTGTTTGACGCCGTTAAGTCTCCGTTAACGTATTTTTGGGGAACAGCTGCTTTGAATCGATCGGGAAATGCATTGAAAAGAGAAATTAGTGAAGATTTGAATGTAAACATAGTGGAAGGTTTCAACGTTCCTCTCTCTTCTCTCTCTCACTTTCGATTCTCTTCTTCTGATGATAGTCAACATCCAAATCTTGAGACTTTCAGGTAAACATACATACGACGTCGTTTTCGGTTTAAGGTTAACCGGTTTAATAATGGATTATGCTAAAAGACAAAACACATGGACTACACTCTATGACAAAGAATAAATAATAAACATTGATGAACGTGGTCATATAAGTTAAGATTTAATATTGTATTATAACCATATAGATCTGTGTATATATATATATATCATATTATATAAATCGATTTAAAGATAATATATTATATCATAAAGTATCATAAATATCAATGTGTGGGGGCTGAGACTTAACACATGAAAGAGACGTATATAGATAGATGCCTTTATTATTTATAATTGATTAATTTATACTTCAAATAATCATACTATAAAAATCATTACAAAAATAATAATCAATATATCTGACTTTATAAAACATAAAAAAAATACATTATATCTTTAATTAATCATTTTCTAACTTTATTTTAATTAAATGTGTGGGTAAATATATCTTATATGAAGAGTATTGTTGGAAGAATATGGTAATCACATAACTAGAATTGGTGTGACCTTATTTGAAGCCATAGCACAAACCCTAAACCTTGAATTATCCGGTGATCGGAGATCAGACTACTTATCAGAATCCACCGGAAAACTCCGAGTGTACCGGTACCCGGTCGCCGGAGGAGAAGGCTTAGGAATGGAGGTCCACACAGATAGTTCAGTATTATCAATTTTAAAAGAAGATGAAACTGGTGGACTTGAAATCATGAAAGATGAAGAATGGTTTCTTGTGAAACCTGTTGCTAATACTTTCATTGTCAATCTTGGAGACATGATGCAGGTATAAAATAAATAGAAACTACTTCTAGGTCGGTCCAATTTATGTAATAATTAACCATGATATATATGTTTATGAATAGGTGATAAGTGATGATGAATACATAAGTGTGAAGCATAGAGTTGGAAATATGAAGAAGGAGAAAGAGAGATATTCACTTTGCTATTTTGTGTTCCCAAATAGAGAAAGTGTGATAAAGTCAACAAAGTATAAGCCGTTGACTTATTCAGAGTTCGAAGCTCAAGCTCAGGAAGATGTTAAGTTATTTGGTACTAAAATTGGTCTTTCTAGATTCCATGTCTGAAAATATATAGTCTGTTATCTTATTAAGCAGACATTTTATTTTATTTTCTTATAAATTACATAAATCTTTAATTAACAAGACTCGATAATGAATCGAACGAGTAATCTCACGTGTTTAAAGATATCTCCAGATTGGTTATAAAGGCGAACGGCACGAATTCCAGGTCTAATCTGTGAAAACGGCAGACATGTCTGGCCAGCGAAATCGTTTTTAGTGTTGGTGTCATAGTCTTTGACTGTAATCCAGAGAAGAGCTAGCTCTGGAAAACGTAATGAGAATTCGAATTCTTTGTTCCAAACAGGAAACCATTCATCTGTATCTGTTTCTGTTCTGTAACTTGTTGTGTCCGAAGGAACTCCGGCGATCCCCACCTGAATAAAAAACAGATACCGTGTAAGACAAGAAACCTCTTATTAGGGTTCTTAAATCCTCCATAGACATTTAAAACCAGCACTCTGTTTCATTTACCTTAGCGTAGAAATCAGGAGGAGAGTATCTATCAAAGTGATGTTCAGAAAAATCCATATTCCATCCTTCTCCGGTATAAATCGTTACCTAATATTTCATTACCACAAAGCTTAGATGCATTCTTGCTGAAGAAGAAACAGAGAAAGAGAGAAGAAGAAGAAAAAGACCTTAAGAGTTGTTTTTATGGGAAGAGTTTGACTTAGAGGGTCAAAGATTTCACCATTAGAGAGCAAAGCTTGAGGTTTTTTAACATAACCACATCCACCATTACCTCTAAACAATCCTTGCATTAACCACAAGTGTTTCCCATTACTCTGTATTCACAAAACCAGATTCAGAGATGCAAACAAAAGCTCAGGAATCTGTATTGAAAAGCAAGCTTACTTGCATATTGAATGCCACCATTTGAGCACCATGAATCCAAGCAATAACAGGATCATAGTTTGATGAGTCAAAACGTGTAGTCTTTGGAAATATCCTCAAAAGATTCCTCTGTGTAAACGTTATTAAATCAGCTCCACGAGTTTTAGCTAGAGTCTCAAGCCATTGCTCACTCATGCTTAATCTTATAACTCTTTTAGGATCACCATTTAAACAGTTCTTCAAGCCTCCTTTGCGATTTCCTGCGTGAATTGAAATCAAATCTCTGTATTCAATTGCTACACTTCCTTCATCTTCGTCTTCAATCTGTTCTTCTGCTTCTGCAAGTCTCTGTCACAAACTCACAACACAAAAACTCAAAGACAGAACTCAACTTTTTGAAGAGTATTATATATAAGCGATGTTGTTACTTACTTTAGCTCTTAAAGATTCATCTGTATTTGAGCCCTGAGAGGTTTGAGTCTGTAAATACTCTTTTGGAGGTTTTGTTGAGATCAAAATCTTATTCTTAAGTGATTCTGGTGATGGAAAACACTCTGGAAACTCTTCACTACATCGAAATAACGTCTCTTTGAACGTTTTAGTAATCATCTACAAAACATTTAACCATCAAAATCCCGATTCATTGTTTAATCAAATCTAAATCAATGGATAAGATTTCAAACCTTGGCAACTTCTGTCTGAAGATTTGGAGGCAAATGATCTTCTAAAGTAAGCATAACTGGATATTCAGACACAGAAAATGCGTTTTCTTTTACAGCATTTAGACATTTCTGCAAATCTTCACTACTCGTTAAAGTCCTAAAAATCATCAAATAAATCATCAGATTATGTTCAGTTTCTAGTCTAATCATATATAAATTTGGTGAAAATTACCCGCCGTGACGAACTTGTGCTTCATCTCCTGAAGAATTAGGCCATAAATCAAGCTCGATGACACGAACACCTCTCCTTAAAGCCTCAACGATTGGTTCAGTGCTGCTTCGACTATTTAATTGATTCCCGGTTAAGTATGAGTTATGTCCCGTGTACAAGAAGTAATGAGATAACGGTGCATTCATATCATCACACACCTGAAATGAGAAATTCACAACAAAAATTTCAAGAAACGAAATCTTGATTTTTTGTTAAAATGTTTAGTTTTTTACTTATTTATTTTACCTGGGAAGGAAACGGCAAAGGAGAGTTGAAATCACTGAGGAGATAACGGTAGAAACCTTCAAGGTGAAGTCCACTGTGGTGAAAAACGCCGTGATGTTTAAGCTTGTGGAATATATCTTTTACAGAGTTTGAATCAACGTGTTGTTCTTGTTGAAACTGATTAATGAATCTAAGGAGTTCATCTGCAGACATCGTGCCGTTTTGGGAGTAATCTTTAAAGAGTGTTTTGATCTCTTCTGGTGGTTCACTTGATTTCACCTTGAATCTTCTGACACAACAGAAACAAAATTTGAATGTCTCTTTCATTTTCTTTTTTTTGTAAATTACTGAAAATTTTGAAGTATGTTTTGTTGTTTGTAACACAAAAGTGAATATAAAGTGAGAATCTTGTGCTCATATAATGATTTCAAGAAACCTCATTATAGTGATCTGAGAAACTCTTCTAATAACAAATAAAAAAAAAAATAATAATAATAAAAGTCGTCAGCGTAGAAATAATCTGTCTGTTGTCTTCATCAAAGCTGAAAATTAAGAAACTTTCCCTGATAGAAAACAAACTAATTTCAACAACTAAGATATTATATTTTTTTTTTAACCAAGATATTATATAAAATACATTTTTAGTTAAAAATTGGTATGACTTTCAAGTTTTATTTTTCTTGCAATAATATGTTTGTCTTTATTGACGAAAAAGATAATGACCGACAAAACATTAAAAAAAACGTGAAAGAAGGTAAAGATCCAATAGATGAGTAACTAGTGGTTAGGCTCGTCACCACACACTCAACTTATTTAAACAAAATAATAAAATAGATAAAACAAAAGTCATTTATTAATCATGTTATTAAATCATGCTATTGTCAACTCTGTTATTGATGTGATTGACTTTCACTATTCATTTCCTTTTAGCCAATTAAAATACAATATCTACAGACTTGTCACTGTTTTTACTTTGAAAATTAAATGCTTTTTCATTTCAAACCACATCTATCTCTTGAACTGGTGGATACAACCACATTTCATAACCATATGTGAGTTATGTTGTATAAAACCCAAAAGGCCCATTAACAAAAAGAACAAAAGGCCCATTAACAAAAACGAAAGGCCCATTAAGAGGTAAGAAATTTACGTTGGGGTCATTTTGGGAAGAAAATAAAAGCGTGTGTATATATCATCATCTTTATCTATCTACAAAGGAACATAAAACAAGACTGCGAAATGTGAATGACACAATACACAAATGATCATTTTTGATCAAATTCACATACACACTCCCTCTGTTTTCTTTGAATATGAACGTTGCCTTGGTTGCCTTAGCAATTCTATCAACGTCTCCGCCTGTAAATCATCATCATCAAACATCATCAAACATCATCATCAATCATCAATCATCATCAATCATCATCATACATTCAAACACTATGCTTTATCTTTACCAAGTGATAAAGCTTTGTAATTTAGCTTTGGTTAGTGTGTTAATTTTTACCTTTTGCTTGGCTCGACTGGTACCAGATTGAGAAAGAGCCACGAGTGGTGGGATTGCTCCTTCACAAGCCACCATTGTTCTGTAAACAACGCTTTCTTCACAAAGATTTAACAGTATTGACACCACGGTTTCTTTTTGTCTCTGTGTTCCTGCTTCAACGATTTCGACTAACACAGGGACTCCACCTTCCTCAACTAAGGCCGGCTTTGATTCCGCTTCTGACATTAACAGACTCATCACGAAAGCTGATTTATCAACCATGTTTGATCCGAAATCCGCCATTAATTCCACCAGCGGTTTCATTATCCCTGATTGAATTGCTCTGATTTTGTTCTCTTTCGCGGAGCATAACGAGTATAGAGCCGTCGATGCGTCTTTCTTAGCTCGGAATCCGCCTGTTTCTAGAAGATTCACTAGGAGAGGGATCGCTCCCGATCTACCAATTGCTACCTTGTTTTCCTCGAGCTGCGATAATCGGAGTAGAGCGCAGGCAGCGTTCTCTTTTGCCGTTGATGTCCCTGTTTTTAGCGCCCTAACTAACGGCTTAATCGCTCCCGAAGCAGCGATCAGTTCCTTGTTCTCATCGCAGAGGGATAGATTGAGGATAGCGGTGACACCATACTCTTGAAGCTGAGGATCAGAAGTAGAGATCAGAGAAATCAAAGGCTTAATAGCACCGGCTTTAGCGATTTTGATTCGATTCTCCGGTTTATTCTTGGATAAAAGCCTGATCTCCATAGCGGCTTGCTTCTGCTCCTCAATAGAACAGGAATCAAGATGCGAAACAAGACGAGAGATGATATCATCGGAATTCTCAGAAGCGCATGAGAGAAGAAGACGTCGACTCTGAGAAGACGCGGTGGTAAACTCACCGGATCTATCGCTATTACAATCACTGAAAGCAGAAGAATGATCAGTGAATTCGACGCGAGAGCCCATATCCATGAGAATCAAAATTGGTTGAAATCACAGAACATAAAACGAGGATTTAGGGTTTGACTGTGAAGAATATTTGTTTGGATACAGAGAAGGGAACGGAATGAGTCTGTAGAGAGAATGAAATGAAAGAGAGAGAAAAATCATCGATCTGGAAACGTATTTTTTTTTCTTATAATAAAAAAAATAAAATAAAATAAAATACAAGGAGCATTATAAAAAAAGGCATATGAGCAATGTTGAGCATTCTTGTAGCAAAGTCAATTAATTTAACATTTAAACCAATTTAGACTTTGTCAACAAAATAAAAGACAAACACCATTTTCATTCTATAAACAAATACTATTTTATTACAAAACTAATCAACACAACAATTGATGCTAATTTCTTTGTCTCCTTGTTTTTCTATTACATTATTTTTATTCGATATGTATACAATAAACAAAGTATTTAAGATAAATATTGAGGTTTTTTTGTTACAAATGATGATACTTGAATTTCATTTTCCCCTGTTGTATATATTGATCATTGATTTTATAACCTTATCTACTACACAAGTCAAATAATCTCTGTTTTGTTTAGTAACTCAGATAAAGTGAAAGCGCATAAGGAGTGTAACTTCACTTAGTCTCTCGCCTTTACGATCATATAAAGGAACAGATCTTGTACCCTGTCTCAGTTCTGTGACAGGCAAACATGTCTGACCTGCAAAATCATCTTTTTCTGGCATGTTATAGTGATGAACTTCTACACAGAGTAATGCAAGTTCAGGTACTCTAAGCTCAAATATGAATTCTTCATCCCATACTGGCTCCCAAGCTTTGTATTCTTTCTTTGTTTTCTTTATTACCTTATCATCTCCTACTCCTCTTATCCCCACCTGATAACACAACCAAACTATCTAAGTATCTAAGTAACTAAACTTTGTTCCAATCCATTATAAGTTGGTTACCTTTGTGTAAAAGTCAGGAGCAGACCATGAGCTGAAGCATGGTCGTGGGAAACAAGAATCCCATCCTTTTCCCATGAATACTTTCACTTTTAATGTTTTCTTTATCGGTAGTTTTGCTTTCAGGTCTAAGACTTCCTCTGCGTTGGGAGCATTTCTGTTCATCATAAAGTCTGGTTTTTTCACATACCCACATCCACCATTTGCCCTGAACATACCGTGCATTATCCACAGATCTCTTCCATAGCCCTGAAAATCAACTTAAAGATGAGGAAACATTCAAAACTTTTGTTTGAGATTTGGCTTTATGGACAAACCTGCATATTGAAAGCAACCATTTGAGCTCCATAGCTCCAACAAGTGAAAGGTTTGTAGTTAGAGGAGTCTACTCGAATAGCTTTTGGATATATCCTTAGTAGATTCTTCTGTGTGAATCTAGATTTTGTTTTCATTGTAGTCAGCTAACAAAGAAAAAGAAGAGTAGTTTGATCATAGATATGTGATACTCACTTCATGACTTCGGTTCCATACATTTCAGTAGCTTTCTTGAAATTTTGTTCTCTTAAGCTTAGTCGTCTAACTCCACCATTATCGATTGTAAGCGCTTCCTTTAGTCCATTTTTAGCATTCCCCGAAGGAATTGCTATCAGGCGACTGTAAGATTTTTTATCAAACCCAAACTCATCATTCTTGGCTTGCTTCTGCTGTCTTATCTCTTCCTCAGTCTACACAAATCATTGCTAATGTGTCAAAAAAGTGAGAGAATAAGGAAAATATAGTTACTACGGACTGCAAATGTGCAAGTATACCGTCTCTATATCTACTTGATCGGGTGAAACATCTGTTGAATCAACATCTTTTTCCTTTTTCGAGCTACCCTCTTCATCGTTCTTAACACCAGAGTTTCCTTTGGGGAGTTTTGTAGATATTAAAATTCTGTACTTCAGATCTTCTGGTGAAGGAAACTCTTTTAAGAAACCAGACTCTGGGTAATAATACACCATATCTCCAAATGTCTCGATAATCATCTACAGCAATAAAAACACAGAAAAGATAGCAAGTTCAATAAATTCAAGAGCTGAGAATAACAATAATTTCATCAGCAGGAACAAAAAAGCACCTCAGCGGCTTTGGCTTGAAGATCTGGGGTTAAATGATCTTCTAATGTTATGATCACAGGGTACGCAGAGGCAGAAAAGGCATGATCTTTGATAGATCTCAAGCATTTGATCAGTTCCACAGGTGGCGTCCATGCCCTATAAGCATCAAATAGGTTTATTTCGCAACTTCTCGACACTCTGGATTCTGAAATATACATCTTAAGATGATAGACATACCAGCCATGGAGAACAAGTATGTCGTCTTTTGTTGAGTTTGGCCAAATGTCAAGTTCAAGAGCTCTGACACCTCTTTTCAATGCCTTAATCAGAGGAACATCGCTGCAATCACTGCTGATCTGATTCCCTGTCAGATATGAATTATGGCTTGTGTAAATGAAATAATTAGACAATGGAGACTTCATGTCTTGATGAATCTGAATCACACAAAAGCAAACAACAACAAAAGTTAAAACACTGAAAACTTTCAGGTTCCATGATTCAGACATTGATAGAAACATACCTTATTAGAGATTGGGGGATTCAGATCATCTGAGAACAAGAAACTAAAGAAATCATCAAGATTCAGTGTATGCCTCAAGAACTTAGTGATATGATGTCTTGCAGATGTGATTCGCTCAATGATCTTCTCTGCATCCGAAACCAACACCTCAGTTTCTTCTTGAACCTCAACCAAAAACCGATGCAGCTGATCTGCAGTCATGTGGCTCCTGCCCTCTGCATACTTCACAAACACTGTCTCCACATCCAAAGGCAAAGCTCCTCTCTTGATTCTAAACTTCTCACTAAAACACAAACCCATTTTGTTCTTTAATTCACCTGTCAAAGGATGATCTCTATTTATATTCTTCACTTCTTGGTTTGTTACTCTTCAAAAAGTTCCTGCATTTTAGTTAATAAACAATTCCTGCATATTTTGCATGATCTTCATATTGAACAATCAAATTAATATCTTTCTTTTTTCCTCTTCCTTTATTATAATCTTAGTGGTGTATGCCTTTTATTTTGCTCAGTGCTCTTCTTTTTTACATATATTCCCAGCCTATAGTCTCATATTGAAGACCTCACTTTCTAAAAACTATCTTAAACAAATATTATGGCATCCAATTCCAGAAAACAAATTAATGTTAAGAAGCTTCATGTAAACGATCCAGCTTCTCACTCTTTTCATTTTCTTTCACATTTCGCGGTAAGCGAAAATTTTCTAGTCATTGTTAATAGTCCCAAAGTGTTTTGTAGAATCTAAAACATCTATAAGTTAACCAAACTTTCAAAAGATAAAAACAGAATAAATAAGCATATGGGTGGTGGTCTCAGCATAATAAGGCATTACAGAATATATACCTTTAAAATTGTTAAATGTTAAAGCAACACTAAAGAAATTGATTAAATTAGCAAAAAGAGTTTCAAATAACAACAAAAGATTCCAGCATATATACTTAAAATTCAGACTATCACGTGTTCAGTGTAGACAAAGGCATATAATATCTATTCCTGTAGCTACAACTCAAGATCTGAAGCTTCTCTCATCTATAAATAAATCCTTATGCTTATACATAACTACTATCACCTATTCATTACCACATGATCCAGAAAAGGAATAAAGTAACAATCAACTTTATGCTTCTTATATGCTATTTTATTAATTTCATCTACAGAAACTGGGAACTAAACCATAAATGAAAGTAATGCAAATGATCTATGTTATTTCTAAGGTAAATCTTGATTTTATTCCTCAATGAACATGGAGCATATTAAAATAAGAGTTACAGGATATAACATAAACAAAAATGATATATAAAATGTAGATGTAGATTGATAAACGCACCACAAAAATAGGGAGTCTCAGACAAAGTCGAAACGCATGAGAAGCCGTGTAGAACTGTATTTTTCACCCTTTTCATCAAAGAGTGGAACTGCGCGTATACCTTGTCTTAACTCAGAAACTGGTAAACAAGTCTGACCTCCAAAATCATCTTTTTCATTTGCATCATATTCATGAACTTCAATGCGAAGCAATGCAAGTTCAGGGACAGTTAATGGGAATGTGAACTCCTCATTCCAAACTGGTGTCCATGTATTATACTTTACTTTTGTTTTCTCCATTGTTTCATCAGCAGGTGCTCCTGCAATACCCACCTGTGCTTCAATGTATTGACCAAAGTTAAAGTTCTCATTTGGATCAAGATAAGATATCATCTCAAGAAAAAGAAAATAGAGATTGGATTAACTTACTCGAACATAGAAATCTGGAGGAGAATAGAGATCAAAGTGGGTTTTTTTGAAATCTAAGCGCCATCCATCTCCTGTACAGACTTTGACCTTTAAGGTTTTCTTTGGGGAAGAATTTTCTTTGGGATCAAAAACTTCTCCATTAGGACCTAAATTCATAAGAAAATCTGGTTTCTTGACATATCCACACCCTCCATTTGCTCGAAACATTCCATGCATTAGCCACAATGCTCTTCCATACCCCTGCGTTTGTATATTCAAAAGGCTTTATTCAGCTTCATAACTTTGACATGATTCATAAGACTTAGACGAGCTTATAACATCTGTACACGATCAAGCTGTATGATACACAACCGCTGTAAACTACGAAAAGATTTTGACACAAACCTGCATATTGAATGCAATCATTTGAGCTCCGGCCATCCAACCTATCTGAGGTTTATAGTTTGAAGAGTTGAATCTTGTGCCTTTGGGATATATCCTCAAAAAGTTCTTCTGAGTAAATCTGTTCAATTTTGTTCATGGTGAGACTTACCATTCAAAACTAGAAGCCAACACTTAGGTATATAGAGCTGTCACATAAGATATGTTAAGTACCTTATAACATCTGTACCGTGTGAGGTTACAGCTTTCTCAAGTAATTGCTCACTCAGACTAAGTCGCCTGATATTATTTGGATCAACCTTTAACGCCTTTCGCAAACCACCCTTTGGCTTCCCAGCATGAATGGCAATAAGACGTTTATATTCTGGTGCTTGAAAATGGCATGATGAAGCATCAAAGTCACAAGACCCTCTACTTTCATCATCTTGACGACTTATACTATTTGAGACCTGAAATCAATCAAAACATTGAACATGATATCAAATAGTAAAAATGAACACTTTCTCTTATACATTTGTGCTTCTAATTACAAACCTTTTCGAGATCAGATTGCGTAGAAATAAGCTCTGATGGCTCCTTCCCCCATACATCCTCGTCTGAATCTTTCTCTTTCTCTCCATTTTCTTTATCATTCACGTCGTTAGCTTCTAAGTACTCCTTTGGAGGTTTTGTAGAAATTAGTATCTTTTCCTTCAAATCTTCAGGTGAAGGGAAATCTTGAGAAATTTCAGAATCATGGTAATACAGCATATCTCCAAATGTCTGAGTTATCATCTGCAGAGCAGCAACAAATACCGTATTCATATTCATATACACAAATGAAATCATGAACTTCTAGAGATAAAAGAAAGTGAAAAACCTTGGCAACTTTAGACTGAAGTTTTGACGTTAGATGATCTTCAAGAGTAATGATAACAGGATACTTTGAAGTAATGAAGGCATGAACTTTAATGGAATCCAAACATTTCCCTAGCTTCACAGATTTCGTCAATGTCCTGTATAGTTTTGAACCAAAGTGAGATAAATAATACTTGATGTCTGTCCATGGAAATCATAAGCAAGACCATAAATTGAATTACCTTCCATGTGTAACACAGACATCATCGTTGCCACGTGGCCAAAGATCTAACTCAATCACTCTCACACCTCGTAACAAAGCCATTGCAATGGGAAGCTCACTGCAGTCGCTACTAAGTTGATTTCCAGTTAAATAGGAATTGTGGCCAGTGTATATATAGTAATGTGATAAAGGAGCTTCCATGTTATGATGGACCTGAAAATATACAGTTTTATTTTGCTTCATTAACATCAAATTATCACTGCAAAATTGAGAATCTGTGCTGATTCCCAAAACAACTCCTAAAATAGAAAGTATCTAAAATGGAATCTGCTAAAATCCAGACAGGTGAATCAAACACTCAGATTCCGAAATTTCAAAGACGGTACCAAAAGAGAAGCAATTGAGAAATTTCAGATATTTTCCAGTCAAATCCCCAAAGGGCCATCTAAAGGTGAGAAATTTCTGTAATTCCGACACTTTCAGACCTATTTTCCCGGGAAAATGTCAAGAGTTGACCTAACCTGATGGTTGATCGGAGGATTAAGATCAGTAGAAAACAAGAAATAGTTAAAATCCTCAAGAGTAAGGTTTCGTCTGGTGAACTTTGCAATGTGATGCCTCCGGCGAAGCACCTCTTGCACGATCTTCTCCGCCGCTCCTCCGCCTTCTCCTTCTTCCTCTTCTTCTTCTTCCTCCATTTGTACATCCGCCATAAGCTTCTTTAGCTGCTCTGGCGTCATGTAAGCTTCACCCTCGGCATATTTCTGAAAAAGATCTGTGACGTCATCAACCGGACCTGGCTCCGTTGTCCTGAACTTCCTTGTGAAGATCAAACACATCTTGTAACTTCCCATTTCTGTATATGTATATGTATGTATGTATACAACAATACCTTTTTTCTTATTCTTTTAGATCCAAGAATACAGAAAGGTGAGACCTTTACGGTCTACTAGATCTTATATATAATACTCCGATCAAAGACAAATAAAAAACAATTTTATACTTGGAAAATCTTGTGCTTTTTATGTAATAGTTTAATCATTCTTGAGAATTCCAAATCCAGAACACAGAAAAAAGTAGTAATATCAAGAAATGAGTAAACTTTCGAGTACCGTGTACATGAAACGCCAACAGTGCCAAATATCACAGGTGTGAACACTCATGATAGATCTTTTTCCGTATAATGGATACAACAAATATTGCCACATATTTGGTGGTGGGGACAGATCTTACTGTTTCTTGTTTTGTGTTTGTTTGAAAGTTTTTGTCTTTCCAAATCTTATTTCAAAATCTAATGATTTTTCCCTCTTTTTAGATATGGAATAATAAAAGAAATTTTAAAATTATTATAAATCAAGGAATGTTAAATTATCTCGCCTTTTCAAAGATTAGGTTCATTAAAAAAATTGAAGATTTTGTGTGGATATATCACCTATAATTGTAACAAAAGACACTTCTTTGATCTAAAAATAAAGAATAGTATTTCTTTATTTATATATAGATGAACATAGACATGCTTATCTGGTAACTGTAAAATAAAACAACTTGGTATATTTATGAACTGTATATGTTAAAGAAAATACAAATGGAATATAAAATAAAGAATGTATAAATAAACAATTAAAGAAATCAAATTTTGGATGCGAATAGAAACGTGCTTAGTTTAATGTGTTTCTGACGTTAATGTTTATTAGTATTAAATTAGCTGGATTAACGTGACATGTGAATTTGACCACCATACATAAGGTTAAAAAACATTTTTTTTCTAATTATATATTCATTCATATGAATATTATTTAAGAACATAACATAATTAAACGTATCTTAAGTTTTAACTTAACCAGTCGACATCTTTTATCAAAGGGCCTAAGTTAAAAAGAGAAAACTAATGGGCCGTAAATTAATATAATAATTGCTTAAAGGCCTAAAGATGTCGCAGGCCCAAATTTATATATTAAGCGTCACGCCAGGTGGCATATTCTGATTGGACTCTCGACGTGGTCTAATTAGGCGCAAGAGGACAAAAGAAGAGAGCCCTTGAGAAACGCTTTCCCAACGGTGTGCGAGACTGAAAGTGAGAGATGGCGAGCTCAGTGACGCTGCTTCTATGGAGTCTTCTCATCCTTGGAACCCTAAACGCAATCCAGGTACATTTTTGTTTGAATTCTTCTTGTGTTTATCTTACGATTCGTTTGATTGCAGTAATACGTTTGATCCAGTTCTTAATTACAAACGATCTAGATATAAATGCGATTGGCTAATTGATAAGATCTTGCCTTTGTTGATTCGTTGTTTGGTGTGATTTGTTTCTGGGGTTAGTTGGCCTCATCAATGTCTCATATGTTACACAGATCAGGGAAAAAACTCATTTAAACTTCGATTGCGTTTGAAATGAAAAGATGAGAGTGACATGTGGGATTACTAACGTGAGAATTCTGGAGGTTTTTTAATTCAGAATGTTCCTTGTGATGTGATTAGATTCAGAGAGCTAGTTAAGGCATGAAGTTCCTATATTTAATGTGTTTTAATGCATTGTAATACTGTGATAATGGTGTTTCAGGCTAAGAAATCAGCAGGGGGTTCAAAGGAGATCACACACAAGGTTTATTTCGATGTCGAGATTGATGGAAAACCAGCTGGTATTACCTCTGTCCTGAATTCATTCTTATAATTCATGTTCTTGTCGTATATGTTAACGATACAAGAAATACTTTGAGAGTTCTTGTTTTTCCGTTCTCGTTCTGTCTCATTGATTTTCCATGAAAACGACTTAGAACAATTGATGACTTTTTTCAGGTCGTATTGTCATGGGTCTCTATGGCAAGACAGTCCCCAAAACTGCAGGTACCATCAACATGTGTCCTGTGTTATTGATTCTTGATTGCAAGCTTATGTATGTTCAAGAGGACTTACTTCCTTGGATTTTATGTTTTTGCAGAGAACTTCCGAGCTTTGTGCACAGGTAAAAGCAAACAAAATGTTGCTAATTCTCATCTCTTCTGGCAATTCAATCGTTTATAACTCTTTTCTCCATCGTATCTCAACACTAGCGTTTATCTCCCCTGATTCCGAGCTTAAATGAATCGTATACTCAATTTATTATAGGGGAGAAGGGAATAGGTAAGAAAGGGAAGCCCCTCCATTACAAGGGAAGCATATTCCATAGGATCATACCAAGCTTCATGCTCCAGGGAGGTGATTTTACAAATGGTAACGGAATGGGAGGAGAATCTATCTATGGTGAGACCTTTGCTGATGAAAACTTCAAACTCAAGCACACTGGTCCTGGTAAGGCTTGTTTCGTATCTGTATCTACGGAAGTCATCAGGTTTTGCCCAGTTGAGGTTTAACCTGATCAATACCTTTCTTTTTCACAGGACTTCTATCAATGGCAAACGCTGGCGAAGACACCAATGGATCACAGTTCTTCATCACAACAGTAACAACCAGCTGGTGAGTACAGAATCAGCCAAACATCAAAACACAAAGCCACTTTCTTTATCTTTCAATTCTTGTACCCTCAAGTGATTTTGCTGTGTTTGACCATTATGTAGTTACTTAGGATATCTAGCTCTCGATTTGTTTCATGTGGTGATTAGAAAGCTGTGAGTTTTATGCAGGTTGGATGGGAGACATGTAGTATTCGGGAAGGTAGTGAGTGGAATGGATGTAGTGTACAAGGTCGAAGCTGAAGGGGACCAAGGTGGAACTCCCAAGAGTAAAGTGGTGATCGTCGACAGTGGTGAGCTTCCTCTCTAACTTAACCTCCTTGGATGCTTCTAGAACTGATCCTCCAATGGTGACCAACTGATATTAGTACAAGACATAATGCCCTCCAACAACAGATCATGCTCCTTGTCTTTTCTCTTCAATTCCAAATTGTTGCTCTTTTTCTACTTTGCTGTTATTGCTACCTAACTAGAGCCTGTAATTCGTGAGTTCGTAACATTTTAAATAATATTTTAAGAAAAAATGCATTCACGAGTCAGCCAAAGTGTTACATAACTCTTAAGAAGTGATAAAAGATGAAAGAATCGAAGACAGAAAAAAGCAGGTCTGGTTTTGTTCAAGAAAATGATAAGTCAGCATGGGATATATAGACAAATGGAGGGATCTAAAGCTAAAACCTGAAGTCTAGTTTCAGTTCTAACTTACTCAGAGTCACTATCTGTGTTTAAGAAACTGAACTCTTTGTTACATCCCTCAACTTTGATCAGCAATGTCCCTCTGTTCTCTTCACTATACCCAATTCCTTCTCTTTCTAAAAGCTTTATCACCTGATCCAAATCCAATCCATAAAACAACCATTTTATTACCCTAACTGCAACAATTCTGCGAGATTATGAGATGGTGTTTTGGGAAACTTACAGATTGTTTAACCTTAGACTTGCCAAACCCATGAGACCCACATCCTGTGATTACTCGTAGTGTTTGAATAGCTTTGAGCATATCACAATTGTTAGAAAAAGTAACGAGGATCTCTCAAGAAATGAAAAGATTTGTGATTAAGTTTGATGTATGTATATGCTTACAGGGGACATATGATCCGAATAAGAGATGTAGTTTTAATAACTTCATTGCTTGTTTAACATGCTGACCATGAAAATCAATGGTTATCACATTCTCTATATCTTTGTTTCTGCAATGAATATTAGTCCACATCAATATTAAACGTGAAAATATATTGACATAAGTTTTATAATGTCCCACCAATAGCTAACCTCGCGATAAATATATTTCTGCTTGCCATCTCATCTGCCCTTTGAGCTGATTTAGCTGCTGTTCTTCCCTATAAGAACAAGAACACAAGTTCAAGTCGCACTTCCAAGAAATTTTCTACTATGAAATATAGTCAACGAAGTGCACACCTTGTCGGAAAGGTAAGCTGCGTGAGCCCTCCCTCCTTTCGAATATGCTTCTGCAGCCTTTGAAAAAGTGATGAATGCATTAATGGCGATTTTGTTGAGTCCAGAGATTGAAGGCAAGTAAAACTTACTCTTTGGTAGTAGGAGTTTGTCATGTTCCACTGGTCGTTCGCGCCTTTTCTAAGTTCATGATATCCGTCATTCTTTGCTGCAACATTAAGTAGTGATTGATTGGTAATGGAAAATGATGTGCATGAGAAAGATTAACTGAAGAGTTGCAACGCAAACAAGCAGCCAAAACCTCAGATATGTTTGCCAATGACACCATAGCAAAAGTTACGCTAGTGTTCATCGGGTAAAACAAAATACATGAGATGTTTGGAGCCTGCAACTCAAGGCACAATGAGTCTGCTATATTGCAGTCAAATTATCCAAAAAAACATCACGAAAGCATAGTAAAATACCACAAATATCAGGCTGAAATTCTTCCCCACTAGATGAAGAAGTATCCATGCCAAGAGACTGCATTTTCTTTGCCACATTCCTCCAATTCATTTTTTTTGGTTCGCCTTTAATACTCTGGGGACTTTGGAACAGAGACTCTAACACTTTTTGGGGAAGGCATCCTTGGCTAGTCGCAAAAGGGTCTTCAGAACTCGTGAGAGCCTTTGCGTAATCCCTACCATGAGAAAAAAGTTCATATTTTTACTTTTGACTTCTGCCAAATCTTAAATAATATTTTGGAATGTTTGGCTTTCTCAAGAGAAGCTTGGATAGTTTAACTTCATGTACTCATGAACTGAAGACTCCACAGTAAAATAGTAAGTTATGTTGTTAGTTCATAGAAGACAAAAAAGACAAGTTGCAGAGAGCTAATTATACTGTAGCTATGCGCCAAAATCAACTTCAATAATCCAAATTGATAATAACCAAAATAATGCCTAAGAATCAATATGCAATATACCTTTGGTTATAGTCTATAGACCTGAAGCTATTCGTCAGTTCACTTTCGGAAGTAATGCAATCGGAAGATGTCTCTGATAGCTGCTAAATAATGTCAACGAGATTGCAGTACATTCTGTCGTCTAGAAATACAAATCTGCGAATGAAAAAAGCAATCACTTACATTATCCCCGACTCCTATACGTAAACCTCTACATTCTTTGTAACACAAGGCGTTCCTGTAGCATCTACCACTCAATGACTCATCAGTTGATGAAGAAGACATGTCAAGCAAGACATTCAATGCCTAAGAAGAGAAAAGATAAAAAAAACTTCAAAACAAAATGCCTGGCGAGTAGCAGAATATTCAGGAGCCTTTCCTGTCAAATATGCCAATAATCTACATCTAGAACTGAAGACAATTTGCTTACCATCTCGACATCGTAACCACATTGACCTGCAAAAGAGGGCATTCCATGGTCACCGTTAGACTATGAGCTCTCTCCTTATAACAATTGGAAGAAAATAACTGAAGAAAGGAAGAGCAATACTCACACAGCACATCTCTGACAACAGCCAAGCTTAGCTCACAATCATCTCCAAGCATTGAATTTAGGAACTGTTCAGCTTTCTCTCTATCTTCAGCTTTTTTACCGTTCCTACTGAACTCTTTAAACCTTTCCACCAAAGGAACTTCTTTTTTCACAGGGTTTGGCCTCATATAATCCTTACCAATTACCGAAGACACCATTCCCGTTGCAGCAATAACCCTACTTTGCTTGCTCCCCTTAACCCATCTATCTCTCAACAAATCGTCACTGCAGCTCGAGCTTGAACCAGCTCCGTAAACCGAAGAACTACTGGAGACCGAACTAGTAGACGGATCATCACCGGTTTCCACCAGATCCGACAAAATCTCCGCCGCTTTGTTCAGATCTCCCCCAGCCTCTCTATATGCAGCCGTAGCTTCCTCCAACGAAACCGAACAAAAAGCTTCCATCAACGACTCAATAACAGTTTTCTCTTCTTTTTCTTTTTTTATATCCTTATTACCTCCATCGTTCTTCTCCTCTTCCTCCAAGTCTTTTTTGTTCCCGCCAGACGTTCCATCACCGGAAGAGTTCACGGCCCGAGACCGCTTCTTCTTCCTCTTCTGCTGATTCTTCTGCTTCATTATCGAACAATTAGGTAACAAATTGAGAAAAAAAACTCCACAAATCAAAGAACTTGCTTTCCAACGTGCAAACCTAACCCAAACCCTAATTTCCGACGAAAAAAAAATCGTCGGAGATAAGGAAGGAGGAATTAAAATCGGTGAAAGTCACCGATCAAAAATCAAGTCGTAATATATCTCAAGAAAAGAAAATTTCCTTTTTCCTCTCTCTAGATTTGATTGAGAATTGGAATCGCCACCTCTCTACCCCACGCGCTCACGATAACGACGTCTCGGGAATCTTCATCCACGCGCTATTTATAACATCTTCAACCTCACATTACGAGACCGGTACGCACTTGCTTTTATAGGGGATTCACATTGAACCGTTTCTTTTCCCGGTCTAACCCGTAAACCACCGACTAAATTAAATTCATATATGAATCAACTAAATTTAATTATTTTTCTATCGTTCATGATTTTTGTCCCTTTTTTAATATATATAACACTCTAGTTAAAAGTATAATTACAAAAATAGATAAAAATTTTATTCAATAATAACATTTTCGTTAATATCTGCTTTGTTAGATAAATTTTATCTCTTGGTAACATTATTTATTGAATATAGCAATCACAGCAATCTCTGTTTACATCACCTATTAGGCTAATAGAGAGACTTTGAACATTTTCATTTCAAACTTGCTACGAAGTTCTGCCTTGGCGGCGACAAAGAGCGTTTTGAAAACGCTTGTCATTTGCGTTTATAGACTTAAATAAAAATTCATGTAAGTGTAGAAACTTATATAAGCTTAGAAGCTAAGAAAAGCGGTTGTTAGTAAAAGATGAATGTGTGTGGTGTAGTCTGTCTATTCACAGGCTTCGATCATCAACGGTCACTGGACTAGCCAATACCTTTGGCTGAACGGGAGAGTCAGCAGATGAGCAGCACGGAGACCTAGCCGGACTTAGACGAGCATGGAACTCATCGTGCCCATTTGTCTTCACCATATCATTCTTCCATTGCTTCTTTCTTCTCTCTACCTCATCTTTAACTCTCTGCAAATCACAAATCAACAAAACACGGAAACAAATGCGTGAACAAGTGGATTAAGTGATGCACCTGATGCTAGGATAGCCTTAATTATGAGCTAGAAGAAGAACTGATCTCTGCAGAATCGCAAACAAAACAAGTTTGAAGACTTAAAAATAAGAAATTGCTTCTAATGCATCCGCTCTAGCGTTGGTTATCGATCATTAGCCCTCAAGATTACTGCCAAAACATCACTTTTTACTTGACTGTCCTATGTTTGAATACAACAGCTGCTAGACTAACTATGAGCTAAAACAAGAATCGACACTCATCAGTATCTCAAACTAACAGAAAAAAAGGAAGGATTGAAATTAGACATCCAACAGCTAACTAAGAGAAACTAAACATCAACAAGGAATCTGGTCCTGGTTCTTGATAAGGCTATCTACATACCAATCCTTTGATTTCTGCTTATTCTAGAGCATCACTACTTCCAAAATTCAAGAACAAACAAAACAGACTAGCTAGTTCTATGTTGGTGTGCTTATGCAATTCCATAAAGTTAAGCAAAGCCGATAGAAATCTAATCAAACCTGAAGCATCATCAAATCGAATTTAGGCTGACCAATGTGTTCAACAGTGATGGAACCAAAGAGATTCCCTAACAACGCTGCATCAGGTACTGCCAAACCTTCTACAAGTCCAGCTACCAAACCTCCGAGGAAGCTATCTCCAGCACCCGTAGGATCCACCTGTTTCGCCAAGAATGGAGGTACTGCAGTCTCATCATTTTTATGATGAATCTTACATCCTTTTTCACCATTAGTAACTACCACACAACACAATAGTTTCATCTCTTCAACATCCATGTAAAGAGCTTCATCTGATGAAGCTTTCAAGAATCCAATTCTAGGCAAGATGTGATAGAACCCACTTTCTTTCAAATCCACTAGCTTTACAGCTCCATCGATGGGATTAAAAACCCTAATCAACGCTTGAATGTCTACAGCAACTACATCGCAGATCTCCACCATTTTCTCTAGTGTCTCCGGTAGAATCTCGCCGCCAACACCAACAGCCATTCCAAAATCGAATCTTCCGTCGGGGATATCCGAAGGGAGAATCGGATCACATGCAGAGACTCGTTTCAAAACCCGATCAGCGTGACCTGTCTCACCGAGCCCTAAATCAAAATAGGCCTCAAAAACTGTGGTCTCTTTCTCACGAACCACGATCGGAGCGTTTCTAACCTCGTATTTGAAATCGTAACCGACTTTGGAGACCAATTCACAGGAAACAGACAAAGCATCAAGGACATTAGAAATGAAAGAAGCAGCGCCGCCGAGAGTCTCAGCTACAACGGTTCCGTTTTGGATCAATACATCGTGACAATAATTCCCGACGATGAGAACGCGGCGGTTGGAAATCCGTCGCGGCGATTGAGGCGTTTGAAGCGATGAAGGAGGATTTAGCGTCATGATGTTGATTGGTGCAGAAGGTCATCGAGAAAGTGAAGTTTAAGGTAATGGAAGACGAATCATGGAATAATAACAAAGGCCGTAGAAGAAGAAAAAATGGAGTCCTACCAGATTCGTTTCTCCTCTCTCTCTCTGTATTGTGATATGTGTCGCGAGCAAGTTGACGCGCGTCTTTATGAAGAAATAGCAAGCTCCCTTTTTACAAGGAACTATATATAATAATAATAATAATAATATATACTGTATTAAATTTCGGGGAAAAAATAAGGAGAAATTAGGTAAATAGGTTAAAGAAGATTTATATGATTGGTGTTAAAGAGTTATAGATACAAGTCTAGCTATTTTTTATTTATGAGTGATGAAGACATTTTGTTAACTCATAAACTCAAGAAAAGTTGGAGATAAATAGAGAATATTGAAACAAGAGTGGGATTGTAATTTAATCAGAACGAATACCACCCATGAAGCTACTCGGATCTGGACAATTGCCTGTGAACTGCGCCTGCGAAAAGTCGAATCCTGGGTTCTGCACAAACCATTCACCATAAGAAAATATGTTGTTAAAGCATCCTTGAGCTCAATATGTAGCAAGTAAGAAGGGATGCATACAATACAAGTAGAGCCAAAACATTAAGGACAAGAGCTATTAAAACACACATGGATCACACCCACATGTCCTGTCTGATTACACAAAGGCAAAGTATTCATATATGAACACGAGAGATTCACTACTTGATCAGAGACACAAGAAACAAATCACTAATCCAAAATATGAGAGCTTGCGGAAAGAAAACAATCAACTTTGTCCTAGATTCTACTCACCAGATGGTGCCCAGGATTTGCTTTCAGATTCACCAAGGTAACAAACGTAGAACAAAATTAAAGCAAGATAACTTTACTCAGGGCTAACCTCTTCTTGAAACCTCTGAAGCATAAGACGTTTCTGCTCGAGATCAGTAGCATAAGGATCCAACTGACCCTGTCCTAGTATGGGAGATGCCCATGTCTGCCCTTTCTCTCTCTTCTGTAGGGTAATGTGCATTATATCATCCTCTGTCAAATCAAACATAAAGTTCACTTTATCAACCACTGCCTAAAAGCAAAAAACCTATCTCACTAACTTGCGTATGCTGATAATGGTAACCAAAACATAGTCTGTGCATTTCGAACTCAAAAAGATGGATGAATATGAGTCAATAGAATTCAGCCATTTTGCACAGTCAAGAACCAAGCAGGATAGCTGCAACATTCCATCTTTCATCTTGTAATCTCAAATTTCCCTCCATGGCTTTGCTTACATCCAAAAAAGATGTTCTATATATAACAAATTCAGAGCAAAACCTCAGGTTCAAATTATCCTCCTAGCGATGGAATGGATTTAAAACATACAGTTCATCCAAAAACAGAAACCTAACAATCAATTCTTTCTGGGGAAAATATGCATTTACTCTAAACACACAAAAGAAAAAAAATGGAGTACCTAGGGTCCAGAACGAGCAATCAGTCTTCACAGGGGCACTTAGATCATGCTGGAAATTGACACATATCAAATCAATCGATTGAGTTATATATCGCTGCGAATTTATCAAATTAAAGAGAAAAACGGGGCCGTAAACGTTGAAAGATAATAAAGAAAACTGACGTTGAGATAAGGAGGGTTGCCTTTGATTCCAACTTCGAGATGCTTCGACTGAATTTTGCAGTGAAACGCCTTGGGATGAACTTTAGGAGGCAAATTTATATACAAGTTCACTTCCTCTAGGGTTTGATCCCACTCAAACACTTTTTGCCCTACATCAAATCGAAGAAGATAATAGATAAAATCAGACTGCAATATCAGAATCAGAGAACGAGAGAGAGAGATAGGGGAGAGAGAAAAACCATTGTGAATGAAATCATGTCTCTTCTCAGGCGCAAGCTTCTCCGCCATATCTAGCGTTTACTTTTCCGTTCCCGGTGAAATCGATGTCCGTCTACACCTCAGAGCAAATCCAGCGCCAGATAAGCTTTACATGAATAGATACATTTTATTTACAATTATATCCTTAATATTTAACCTATTTTCATTCAAGGTACGATTGTCTTGAATTATTCACGATTATATCCTTTTCTAAGAACACGCTCCGTTTATAAGAAAAAAGCCCAAACTCCATCCCGTTTTTTCGTCCAAACCTATCTTAAACATCACGTAGTTAGAACCAATAAAAATTGTTATTTATTCATAAACATTTAATTCATTACCAACATTTATCTTATTAAAATATATATTGATGTGGATCACATACTAGCATATTTAAAAAAAAATCTAGAAATTGATTGCTAGCTTAAGAGTTGGAACTTTTTTTGAGAAATATATTTTTGATTTAATATATATGATAAATATATGCATAAATTAAATGCAGAGATAATGAAATGTGTAGGTGTAGCACAAAACATGGTGTGGAGATTCAGTGTATTTAGTATTTACCCATCTCTCCCTCTTTACAACCACACAATTATTGTCAACTTATTTTTTTGTTAAACGTTTCTTTATATTAAAGAAAAATCAGTAATATTATAATTAGTTTATTTGAATAAATTATTCGGTTAATGTTGGTTTTCTCTGACCGGTAAGAGCGTTGACGAGACCCACTTGTAAGTTTATCACAATTAACAAGGCCGCCCGGCCGGCAATGTAACGACCACGGCCAGATTCTGTCCCTTGCAATCATGACCGTCCGATTAACAAGTGGACATTGTGCCGTACACGACGGTTCATATAAAAACTATGCCTTATAATATAACACAATGTCTTAGTTTGGTCATAAATACTTTTTCTCACATTATTTAAAAGAAAAAATGTTAGATTGCGGCTTTAATAATACAAATCACAACTTTAATGGTATTATGAAATTTCACATGTTACAACATTTAATAACACTCGAAATTGACTTTATTAATTTATACTATTAAAATTTTAAAATAATGCTTTGTAATGCTAAATCGTAGCTGTGTCCAAAGCCAAGTTGCTTGGATTATTCTAATTTAAAACATGTAATTAAGCATCGAGTCTTTAAATTTCTCCGTTAACTACGTTTAAATCAACCCCATAACTTTCTCTACATATCAATTAAACCTTCCATCGAATTCAAAGTCTAAAACTTTTACACCTAAATCAACAAAAATGGGGTCTAAATTTGAAGAAGATAACGTTGCTGTGATCTTTGGAGTCACAGGACTTGTAGGTCGAGAGATAGCTAAGAGACTAATGTCGAAACCCAGATGGAGAATCTATGGTGTAGCTCGGAATCCAGAGATCAAATCAATGAAGAAACCCACAAAGAATTACAATTTCATCTCTTGTGATCTTTTAAACGCTTCTGAGACGAAACAAAAGTTGTTTCCATTACAAGAGATCGTGAGTCACGTGTTTTGGGTCACGTGGTCTGGTGAGTATCCATTGGATAGCGAAGAGTGTTGTATACAGAACAAGAGAATGATGGAAAACGCTTTGAACGCGATTCTCCCAAACGCTAAACGCTTGAAGCATTTCTCTCTTCAAACAGGGATGAAACATTATGTTTCTTTGGTTGGAGAGTCTCTAATTGAAAAAGGAAGTTTGAGTTTGCGTTATTACAATGAAGAATGTGAGAGGAAGAGTTCTGGGAAGAATTTTTACTATGTTTTGGAGGATTTGTTGAAGGAGAAGATCTCTAATGGCGATAATGTTGTTTGGTCTGTTCAAAGACCTGGTTTGTTAATGGGAAGCTCTACAAGAACATTGTATAATTTCATGGGAAGTTTAAGTGTTTATGGATCAATCTGCAAGTATTTGAATCTTCCTTTCGTGTTTGGAGGTACAAGAGAATGTTGGGAAGAGAGTTATATTGACGGATCAGATTCGAGATTAGTCGCTGATCAACATATCTTAGCTGCAACTAGTGGTAAAGTATGTGAAAAAGGTGAAGCTTTTAACGCCATTAATGGGTATGAGTTTACTTGGAAGAAGATTTGGGGAGAGATTGGGAGGAAACTTGGGGTAAAAGTTAACGAAACGGCGATGTTTAATGAAGGGTTTTGGTATGAGAAAGAGATGAGTAAGAGAAAAGATGTGTGGCATGAGATTGTAGTGAAGGAAAGACTTGTTGAGACAAAGATTGATGAGTTTGCTAATTTTGTGTTTTTGGATGTTTTGTTTAGATGTCCTGTTAAGTTAATGGGTACAAGAGATAAAGCTGATAGATTTGGGTTTAAAAGTAAATATAAAACCCTAGATTCTATTTTGTATTGGATTGATGTCTTGAGAGATGAAAAAATCATTCCTTTGTAACACTTAATTCTCTTTTCAATTCAATTTCTTGACAGATCAAACTAGTCCAAGATTTTAGAACAAAACAGAGAGATTAAGACTTTAGATCTTGTCTGGTTTCATGTTCCTCTAGAAGAACATGGGCAGTAAAAAGAGAGCAAAAATGGCCGGCTAGAGGCAAAACAGGGTTAGCTACTAAACCATTTGCTAAAATCCTCCTAATCTATACAAGAAAACAGAGTAAGAAAATGAGATTTAAACCTTCTTTCGAGTTGCTTTAACTTGAGACTTCTGCATTTTACTGGTTTTGCCTTTAGATTTAAACATGTCATCATCATCTTCGTCGTCGCTATTTTGCTTTTGTTTCTTTCCTTTCTTCTTTGTATCACCAGTACATATGATAATGTTCTTGTCTTTCTTCTCCTCAATGATCTCTGTTTCTTCCCGTGGCCGCCAAATGAAAAGTGACCTGCAAAACAACTCTAAAAACGTAAGTAAATGATCATAAAAAAGACAGTTATTGATAGATAAAGAGTGATGAAAATCTTGAACCTTGAACTTCCAGAAGCTAAAACATCATCACGAGGATGTAACTTGTTAACTGGAGTAATAGTTGTGATATTTGGATCCATAACTTCTGCAATCAGTTGCCCATTGCTTGAATCAATGAAATCTATAGGATGAAGAGCAGTTCCATTGTAGTTTTCGCTTATGTAACGACCCACAACAATAACAGACTCAGAAGTATCCTGTATAGATCAAGAACAGTACTTTCTTCAACATAATGCTTTCATGAAAAGAAATCTCATGAAAACAAGCAACAGTATCAAACCTTAGGATCCCATTCAGCTTTAAAAGGAGTCAAATGACGATTAAAATCATGACTGTGAACAATTTCACGGCTAGGTGAATCTAAGTTCCCAAAGATTGAGTCCCATATTCGAATACGATTATCCTGAGAAGTTGTTAGGATCTTTGTCCCTGATGATGGAGAGAAATAAGCAGAATTCACTACTCTTTTATGTGCAAGAGCATTAAGGGAACCTCCAGCCTGTAGTTTCCGCATATCCCAGATTCTTGCCTGAAAACCATTACAAGCAAATCTAATAAACTCCGATTTTCGCCTATACATGTCTAAATTGTTCTTATCAATAGTCATAAATAGCAATCTTGAACGTTTTGAGTGATGAATAGACTTACGAAATGATCGTTCCCGCAGCTCAGAAGAAGCTCAGGCTGAAGGGGGTTGCAGTCAAGGCCAACAACTTTACTTCCTTGCTTATGTATCAAAATTGGCTCGCCCGTTCTGCCATTGCTCCGTTGATCAATCCTATTGAACATCATGAGAAGATAAGTTGGGAGTCAAGTTTACACAAATGAAGAAGTTTGTCAATATGGTCTAAACTCTAAAGGGATAGGAATCACTTACATGTGAAGATATCCAAAGTTATCAGCAACAAGAACTACATTTTTCTCCGAGTTTATATCCATACCATAAAGCATTTTCCAACTGTTTGATCCCTATATATCAATAATACGTCATATAAGTTGGTTTTGTCAACACAAGAATGGAATAAAGAAGAGGCAATGGCCTCACCTGCCATCCGTTGGGGTTGAGATTCAGCAAACTTGATGAAATTCCAGTTTCTAAGTCAGTGTAACCAACGGTTCCATCAGAGGATGCAGAGTATACCATATCATCATTTGTGGGACTAAACCTACAAAAACCAAACAAGATAAAACTCTTTAGCTACAAATTAAACACTTGAAATCACACGTATTCGATGAGATTAAGAGCTAGACTCGATGAACTCACCGCATATTATTAACTTGCACGAAGTGTATCTTACCATACACAATCTTCTCATACACTTTAGCAAAATCCCACACTCCAATTTGCCCTTTCTATTTAGAATTTGAACAATGAGAAATCTAAGTACTTGAATATGACTGCTACTATTATATTTCATTAGCTAATTTTGTAAAACCTTATCTCCAGAGAGAAGAATGTTGTTATTTGTTGGATGAAACTCCAAACATGTAACACGTCTACTATGGTATCGAATAACAGCGCAATGCACTTGATCAGGGATCACATATTGTGGTTTGATCTGTAACAAAAGAAAACATGATACACTCCAGTCATTAAACATCTTACAAGTCATGAAATTTCAGCAGAACCATGTAAAAGGAGGGGCTCTTACCGGAGGAATTCTAGCTTTGAGTTGGCGATTGAACACAAATTCAATTGGGTTTTTGGTGTTCTTATGGGAAGCTGGGAGTGTTCTATGGTCAGTAACTACTCTATGGGGACATGACATTGTGGTGTGACCTTCAATTTCATCAAGTAAAAAGAAAAACAACATCATTTCCATTCACTATTGTGGAAGATAACCCTTCAACTTCAAAATCAAGTGTGGAGCTTTTTACCAGGCAATTTGCATAAGAAGCAAGGTTTCATTGGACAATCAATATAGGTAGCTCCTTTAAATCCAGCTTCATGACCAGGCTGTTTACAGACCTACAAAACCACAATCATTCAACAACAGATAGCAGAATTATAAAGCTAACCCTAACTAACAATGGGGTCACAGCAGTAAATCAAAATCAAAAGTCACAAGCTTTGAATAAGAATAGTCGACCCAGAATCAAAATTTAAACTTGAGAGTTATGAACAAAGTAAGAAGCACAGGAAATAAAAGCAGTGAAACGTGGAACTAGAAAGCTAGGGTTTTTTGGAAAGGTCATTACTTTGCAGACTTTCTTAAGCTTAACGGTAATGGGTGTTTTTCCTTTCGCTTTCTTCTTATTCTCTTCCAGATCCGAATCATTTTTCCCTCCATTTTTGACCTCTTCATCTTCTTCTTCCTCCGACTCTGACTCTGACAAAGGAAACTTTGCTTCTTCTTCTTCTTCTTCCTCTTCTGACGAACTCTCGGAATCTGTATCTCGGGCAATGACGATTTCTGGTTCTGCTTTTCTTCGCTTCCTCACTGACCCCATTTCCGAATGTGTATCAAGTTCGTCGCTTTTTGATTTCTATTGGATTCAAACGTCTAAAATCCTGTCAAGGCGGTGACGGTTGAATTTACGCGGAAAAGCTCTTCGTTTCCTCATAATAAATTACTATTATACCCCTCCAGTTCATATCACCTTGAGAACTAAGAAGATTACATAATCTCCCATTCATAAAGAAATTATAAAAGTAGAATAAAATGATGATTCCCGTGAAACTGTGTGAGCCAAAAAAAAATTCCAGCAAAATTATATTTTATTCAGTCGGAGTATTAATGTGTTATATATTCTTGAAAACATATATCTACCCAAAAAGAACACACAGGTCAATTTCCATTATAATTATAAAAAGGGTTTTATTGGTATTTTACGTGAAAGTGTGTCGTGGCGGGTGAAGTGAAGACGTGGCGAATTTACAGCCCCTGCTGTAAGACTCACGTGCATCACGTGCCGTTCTTGGGCCCATTATACAGAGTCATTGATGGGCTCTGACTGATCCAATTCCCCAACCATCTCATAAATAAAATTAAATTACATAGCCTAAACTAAAAAACCGGTTCGCCAATCTTAATCTGGTTTGATTTCGACACTCATAGAAAAACACAAATACGAAATTAATTAATTTTTTTTACCGATGACGTGGACGAATAAGAGGCACCCACACACACACACACACAAAGATCATAACGAATTAACGATCATTTATTAAATCTTTCGTGGCGCTCAATTTCGAATTCAGCCTCGTCTTCTCCGAGACTGACAAACGAAACGACGTCGTTTTCAATTCTCAACAGAACAATCTATGGATAGTAATGGCTATTACAGTATATATACTCTATTAATGGCAGCTCCATCTTCCTCAATACTCTTCTTATATAACTCTTCTCCAACTACAACAAACATCAGATTATAATCATTTTTCGACATGTTTTCTCTGCGCATTCCAGATCCTACATCCTTCGATTTCCGTCAATTTACTAGCTCCGGAGCTTTAGATCGGCGATCGCGTCTCTCATTTTCGCCGGATTTCGTTGTAAATCAAATCGAATTAGGGTTCGGAGTCAGATCTACGAAATCGGAGATTGCGATTACGGAGGCAGATGAAGAGTCTCTACCGAAGGGGCTTCAATCGGATCTGATGGGCGAAGAATCGAGGTCTTAAACCTTGGGATGGTCATAGAGCTGGCGTTGAAGCTCTAAGAGAGATCGTTAAATTTTGCGGTAATTTGAGAATTCAAGTCCTCATTGTATTCGCATTCTCTTCAGATAATTGGATTCGACCCTAAGGTGATTGCAGCAGACACACACCATTCTAATTTACACTAGATTTGGGATTGTTTTCCCCAAAAACAGTTTGATTTTGAGTAATTTTGGTTCTGTTTGATTAATCTTGGTTTTTCTTTACAGATCGAAGTAGATTTCTTGCTCAGATTATTCAAGAGAACTCTAAAATCAGAGCTTAAGACCTTAACACAGTAAGTTAGACGCATTCATATATACTTAAAGCATTCAAATCATCAAGAAATGTTAATGAAAAATGACTGAAAGCTAATCTTTAACGAACTTCAAAAATTGTAGAAACAACGTCTGGATATCAGTTATTGGGGATTCATCAAAGCTACACAGAACTCTTCTTTGCTCAAAAACTATGGCCTGATTTTGGTAAGACTGGTTTCATTGAAGCTTTGATGTCTTTTCAAAAGAGACAAAGACGTTTTGGTGGTCGAAATTCTTGACTAAGAAGAAGATATCATTATGTTTTATTCATAACAAACACAACTAAAGATGGATTTTACAACAAAGATATCTGACTTTAAACACATACTATTTGTTCTGATAATTCAGATCAAGCATTGGCTCCGAATCTTCTTTCTCTTCGTTGATACGAAATCAAGGCTTCAAGAAACTCATTCTTACCAAAATCAGGCCAGAGAACAGGCGAGAAGAAGAGTTCTGTGTAAGCTAACTGCCATAAGAAGAAGTTACTTATCCTCTGTTCACCACTTGTTCTTATCAATAAGTCAGGATTTGGGAACTCGCTGCATTTCGTCAGCAACTCGCTATCGATGAGTTTCTCGTCTACATCTTCCTCGTGGATCAATCCTTGTTCTGTTTTCTTCACAATGTTCTTGCAAGCATTCAAGATATCAAATCTCCCACTGTAATCAAGAGCCAAGATGAAATGCTTCCCTTTGTAATTCTTTGTAGCTTCCTCTACCTTGTTGATTGATCTGAGAAGAGAGTCAGGGACTTTGGCCAAACTCCCAATGGTCGAAACTCGGATTTCCTGTCTTCAAATCAACAAGAATCAAGAATCTTGATCAGAACATTCTAATATCTTTTAAGGATAAGCTCTAGCTCGCTTTAGTTACATTGAAATAATACCTTTGGAAAAAATCGAGAGTTAAGTTAAGATTATGTTCAACCAAAGACATCAATCCATCAATCTCAACCTGTATTAATTTTTTCATCAAAAAAAGTATATAATTTATTAAAAGTTTGATTAAAAAGTGATTTAGAAAAGTGTGATTGATTACTTTATCTCTTCTCCAATTCTCAGTTGAGAAAGCAAAGACTGAAACAGTATGAATTCCTAAAGTGAAACAAATCTGAAGAAACTCCATAAGAGTTTTGCCTCCAGCTTCATGTCCTTGTGATGTGTTCAAACCAGCTTTCTTTGCCCATCTCCGGTTACCATCCATTATAACCGCCACGTGTCGAGGTAAGAGCTCTTTCCGAAGTAGTTTCTCTAGATCCTCCTCTTCTCCCTTCACATCATTACCTCTCTTGTGATCATTGTGATATTGAAAAGCAAAAAGCTTGAAAAATATGAGGAAATTGGTGAAAGATACAGGAACATTTAGACGTGTAGAAATGAAGAGCCAAGGAATGAAAATAAGAGCAAGAAGAGTAGAAACAATAGAGATTATAATATGCAACATTATATTGGATTTTGATGGATCTCCTTTTTATATGATATGATTAATGAAAGAGAGTATAAGCTAATATTGCTCTTTTTTATAGAAAGAGCTTGAAATATACAAAAATGGAGGAACATGTTGAATGATGTGTGTCCACATAAATAATGATAGAGAAACATAGAGCCCCACACATACAGTAGTCATTAGTGACTAGTGATTAGTAGGTGAATATAGACAAAAAATGGATTTGATTCACACTCTATTTATCATCCCTAAATGAGTCACATTCTGTTTTTGCTTTTTGCCGACTTCTGATACTGTATATATACTAAATTGAAACAATTTATGTACATAAAAAAATGTGTAGTATAAATACATATCAAGGACAGATCCTCAAAATTTCAAGCCCCTACAATATAAAAATAAATGTATAATTATGATTATTTTGTTTGATTAAACACTTGGGTGGAGAAAATCCCCTAATTTATAAGATTTAACTAAGGAAAAGTTACTTGTGCTACATGATATCAACTTTTTATTATCAAACTAAAATAAAATAACATTAATAAAACACAAGATATATGAATATATTTGACATTTTGGATGTAGCAACACACAAATTAGAGACAGATTTTAGTAGAGTAAGAATGATATATAACATTAAAAACAGAGTATTTATTGTTTTGATAAGAGTATAGTCATGAATCATGATGAAACATTAGCTCCGAATCTTCTTTCTCTTCGTTGATATGAAATCAAGGCTTCAAGAAACTCATTTTTTCCAAAATCAGGCCACAGAACAGGTGAGAAGAAAAGCTCTGTGTAAGCACATTGCCACAAGAAGAAGTTACTAATCCTCTGTTCACCGCTTGTTCTTATCATTAAATCAGGATTTGGGAAGTCACTGCATTTTGTAAGCAACTCACTTTCGATGAGTTTCTCGTCTACATCTTCCTCGTTGATCAATCCTTGTTCTGTCTTCTTCACAATGTTCTTGAAAGCATTCATTATATCAAATCTCCCACTATAACCTATAGCTAAGATGAGATGCTTACTCTTGTAACTCTTTGTACCTTCCTCTACCTTCTTGATTTTTCTTATAAGAGATTCAGGGATTTTGTCCAAGCTCCCGATGATCGAAACTCTGATTTCCTCCCTTCAAAAACAACAAGAATCAAGAATCAAGAATCAAGAATCAAGAATCAAGAATCAAGAATCAAGAATCAAGAATCAAGAATCAAGAATCAAGATTTCAATGGCTAAACGGTACAAGCTAAACTCTTAGTTGAATAAATATTTAGTACCTTTGGCAAAATTGGAGAGTGGAGTTAAAAAAAGGCTCAACCAAAGACATCAACCCTTGAATCTCAACCTGCATACAAAAAAAATGTAACGTTTGGTATCATGAAAACTTGGTTACATATAAAAGTTAAACAACAGAAGAAGTGAATATTGATTTAAAAAAGTGATTACTTTATCTCTTCCCCAATTCTCAGTAGAGAAAGCAAAAGCTGAAACAGTATCAATTCCTAAATCAAAACAAATCTCAGCAAATTCTAATAACCGTTTAGCTCCAGCTTCATGTCCTTGTACCGTCATTAAACCGGCTTTCTTTGCCCATCTCCGGTTACCATCCATTATCACTGCCACGTGTCGTGGCATCAGCTCTCGACGAAGCCCTTTTGGTAGCCTATCCTCTCCATCCACATTTTTATCTCTCTCTTCACTACAAAAAATCCACAAGTAAATAAACCAAACTTTTCTTGTATAGCAATTTTTTGCTATATAAAAACCCTACTTCAAACATAAAAATGTCTTCATACTAGATTCAAGAGCATAATTGAAATATTCTTACACATTAAAACATATTTGCAAAAATCGGTTGAATTAGAGCATTTTGTATAATTTCTTCTAATTCATTTATGTTTTTCAAATTCAAATTCAAAAATAAAAATTAATAAGAGTTGAAAAAGAAAATGAATTAATACCGTATGTGGTTGCTATTGTGATCATGGTGATGGTGAAATCGAGAAATAACAAGTTTGAGTAATGTAAAAAAAGTAGTGATCGAGAAAGGAACATTTAAACGCCTAGAGATTAAGAGACATGAAGCGAGAACAATAGCAAGAACAGAGATAATTATAGTAAACAACATATTTAATTATTAAATTTATTTTTACTAGATATTAATAATATGTATAAATTGTTGAAAGAAGCTTAAGGTATTTATAAAGAAATTTCAAGTTTGGATTCTCTCTCTCTATCTCTTCTTGATGCTACGCATAGACAGATCATAATGCACTATAAATAAGATTCTTACGAAAACTTAAAAAAAAATGTTTAAGTATCAACAACTTATGACTTTTAGATTACATCAATCAAAGTCTCCTTAAGTTATAATAATATAAATTAACCTTCAATTCAGTATATCTATGGTTTAATATCGATTAATGTCCAAGTTAACTTGTTGTTACATATATAATCACACTCTATCATTTTTTTTATATGCATTATAATTATTATCATTTTGTATGACATCAATTTAATATCTAGCAGGGGCGGATGTAGTGAAGAACCACTTGGAGCACATGCAGTACCCATCGAAATTTTAAGTGTTTTTTATATTTTGTAGAAAATTATCAAAGTGCCCCTAGTGATTTGATTTGATATGAGTTCCCCCATGAGACCATCAAATTGTATTCAAATATCCTTTTATTTTTAATTTTTTCTTAAGTAAAAAAAAAAAAGAAAGAAAAATAAATCCTTTATTTTACTCTACAACGTTTATGGAAAAAAAAACACAATAAAATCAAATCAAATCAAAAGCAATTAAAAATAATTAACTTTATATTCAATTTTTATTTAATTTGTAAATTTTAACAAATTTGTGAATAATTTTTTGATCAAAATTTAATAAATTGAGGCAAGTTTTAATTAAGTTTAAATTAATTTCTAGTCATAAAATAATTTTAAGATAAATTTAAAATAACTTTAAATAGTTTTACTTTTATTTTAAAGTAGTTTAAATATAATTTCAATAGTTTAAAATTGATTTTAAAATTTTTCAAATAATTGTAAAAAAATTAAGTACAATAACTTTAATTATTTTTAATTAACTTTTAATTAAATTGATAAAAAAATTTAATTAAATTAATAATCTAGTTTATATACATTAGATGACTCCATGAAAACACGAAAAAAAATTAGGTTTGAGAAAGAGGACAGGTTATGTGAATGAGTTACTTGTATTACACGATATCAAATTTATTAACGAATGCATACACTACTCCTACTTCAAAATCAAATAACATTGATGAATTTAACAACACACAAATTGAAGATGCGATTTTATCTCAGAATTAAAACAGAGTTTTTAGTTTTGATAAGAATATTATTGATTAAAATCAAAGATTAGCTCCGAATCTTCTTTCCCTTTGCTGATACGAAACTAATGCATCAATAAACCGATCTTTATCAAAATCTGGCCACAAAACAGGTGAGAAGAAGAGCTCTGTGTAAGCTAATTGCCACAAGAAGAAGTTACTTATTCTTTGTTCTCCACTTGTTCTTATCAATAAGTCAGGATTTGGGAAGTCACTGCATTTTGTAAGCAACTCACTTTCGATGAGTTTCTCGTCTACATCTTCCTCGTTGATCAATCCTTGTTCTGTCTTCTTCACAATGTTCTTGAAAGCATTTAAGATATCGAATCTCCCACTGTAATCTAGAGCCATAATCAGATGTTTGCTCTTGTAATTCTTTGTAGCTTCTTCTAACTCGTTGATTGTTTTCAAAAGAGATTCAGGGACTTTCTTCAAGCACCCGATGATCGAAACTCGGATTTCCTCTCTTCAAAACCAACCAAAAAAAAAAAAAATCAAGAATCTTTTTTGCTAAGAATCTTGATTAATGTCTATATAAGGTAAATCTTAGTTGCATAAAGCAATACTTTTGGAAAAATTGGAGATCTGAAAGATGATTTTCAATCGCAGACATCAAACCATCAATCTCATCCTGCATTTACAATAATTTACATGAAAGATATTTCTGATAAAAATATATATATATATTAAAAAAATATAACAAAAAAAAAATGAAATTATTACCTTATCTCTTCCCCAATTCTCAGTAGAGAAAGCGAAAGCAGAGACGGTACGAATTCCTAAACCGAAACAAAGCTGAAGAAATTCCATAAGTTTTTTACCTCCAGCTTCATGTCCTTGTGACGTCATCAAACCGGCTTTCTTTGCCCATCTCCGGTTACCATCCATTATCACTGCCACGTGTCGAGGCATTAACTCTCGACTAAGCCCTTTTGGTAGCTCCTCCTCTCCATCCACATTTTTATCTCTCTCTTCACTAAAAAAAAAAAACCAAACTTGATTAATTAGCAGATCACATATGAATAAACCGGTTTATTTAGTTAAACCGAAAAGCAAGATTTGAAAACCTCTTCTTTGAATCTTTGAAAGATTCAATTAGTTGTTTAGCTTTAGCTTCATATTTTTGTGACGTCATCAAACCGGCTTTTACTGCTAAGTGTCGAAGCATCACATCTCGACGACGCTCGTTTCGTAGCCTATCCACATTATTACTTTTTTCTTCACTATAAACAAAACAAAAAACCAAACCTTTTTTAATACTTATAATTCTTTTTCAAAATGTTATATTTTTTCAACATCAAAATGTTATATTTATATATTAAATAATAAGTATAAAAACCTAAAATAAAAATAAAACAGTAAAAATATATGTATATATGAACTTTTAAAACTAAAAATCCAACAAAATAATTATGTTTATAACAAAAAATTTTGTTAAAATGAAACAACAGATTACACCAATTGGGGAGTCATATGGACTATATATAAATATAAACTTAAAATTCATAAAACATGATGTATATGTTAAAATAAAGTAATAATTAGTTAAAGCAAAGTACCGTAAGTGGTTATTAGTAAGGGAAAGAGGAACATTTAGACGTCTGAAGTTGAAGAGACGATGAAGGAGAAAAAATGTAAAAACAAGAGAGATTATAACAAACAACATTAATTAAATATTTCTCTTCGTTTTGTACATATATAATTGATTTACTATATGTAATATATATATGTTTTCAAAAATAAACTAAGCTATATATAGAGAGAGAATTATGTGTGTCTCTCTCTTCATGTATTGACTTACATTGTGATAGATATCAATCTATAGCTTTAATATTACACCAATGAATTCTCTCATAAAGTTATACGAGTATATAAAAATTAAGCTTTAATGGAGTGTGTATATATATATATATATATATATATATGGTCATGGTCTTAACATTAATGAACGTCAAAGTTATCTAGTTGTTGTAATATACATAATCGTACTCTATCATTTTGACATTTTCTCGTCATGCATTAATTATCCTGCTGTTTAATTAATTATATTCTATTCAACATAAAGTTTTTGTTAAGAAAAATGAAAATACTTTGAAAGATTTTTTTTTTTTAATTCTGATTGATATATACTCAAATTATTTGATTTTTTAGAGTTTTCATGTAAATTAAGAAAATTTAATTTAATTAATTTTTTCAACAACTTCCTATATATAAACATTCAAATGACAACCAATAAACTAATAGATTTCTAAATCAATTTTTTTTGAAACTCACAAAAACAACCATTCAAATTATTTAATTTAAATAAAAAAGCATAGAAAATCAAGTAAATTGAAACAAATTTTTTTTCTAAAAAAATCATTTATTTTGACCTAGAGGGAGTATATGTAATAAATATCATATTTGTTATGAATTTTAATTTAGTAACGACAATAGTAAAATATAATTAAATAAAATTATCACGGTTGATATAGTGATTAAATTTAAACTCATATCCAATGATATAACGAAGCTTCTAATATCTCGAATTTAGTATTGTGATTCAAAAATGAAAAAGCTTGTATTAGTTATGAACTTAACAAACTCATACATCAAAAGAAACACACAACATAGATTAATTTAACAACATACAACTCAAATACATAACATCTAAATGTTTAAACATATATAGTAGAATAGTAGTTTGATAAGAACATTATTCATAGATCATTGAGAGATCAAGCATTAGCTCCGAATCTTCTCTCCCTTTTCTGATACGCAACCAATGCATCAAGTAACTTATCTTTATCAAAAGCAGGCCATTCTACTGGTGAAAAAAAGAGCTCAGAATAAGCACATTGCCACAAGAAGAAGTTACTTATTCTTTGTTCTCCACTTGTCCTTATAAGTAAGTCAGGATTTGGGAAGTCACTGCATTTGGTCAACAACTCCTTTTGAATGAGTTTCTCGTCTACATCTTCCTCATGAATCAACCCTTGTTCTGTCTTCTTCACAATGTTCTTACAAGCATTCAAAATATCAAATCTGCCACTGTAATCTACGGCCATAATGAAATGCTTACTCTTGTAACTCTTTGTAGCTTCATCTGCCTTCTTTATTGTCCTCATAAGAGATTCAGGGATTTTCTTCAAGCTCCCAATCACAGAAAAACGAATTTCCTCTCTTCAAAAACAAGAATCTTGATAAGATATGTATATATATATATATAATGTCTTGATGATGATAAGCTATGCATATATAAAGTTACATATTTACTTAAAAAATACCTTATGAAAAATGGGATACTGGAGTCGATAAGATGTTCAATCAAAGCCATCAAGCAATCAACCTCAACCTTCATATTTATACACAACAATAACAAATATATGATTAATTATAAATAAAAAAAGGTGTTAATATATGAATTAATTTGGTTTGAAAATGAAAAAAGAAAAGGTGTGATTAATTATATATTACTTTATCTCTTCCCCAATTCTCAGTAGAGAAAGCAAAAGCAGAAAAAGTATGAATTCCTAAATCAAAACAACGTTTAGCAGATTTCAACAGTTGTTTAGCTCCAGCTTCATGTCCTTGTGACGTCATCAAACCGGCTTTCTTTGCCCATCTCCGGTTACCATCCATTATTACTGCCACGTGTCGTGGCATCAGCTCTCGACGAAGTCCTCTTGGTAGCTCTTCTCCATCCTCATCATCTTTCTCTTCCCTGCAAATTAAATCAAAACATTCATTTTCAACAATTAATTAATCTTGTTATATAAATGTACTTAAACCGGTTTAGTTAAACCGAATAACAAGATTTATACTATTTTCTTTAAATCTTTCAAATATAATTAGCATAATAAATAAAGTACCGTATCCTGTTGCTATTTTCATGATCCTCTTGACGCCTCAAGACGAAGAAGAAGTATGATAATGAGATGATACCAATTGCAAGAAGAGTAACGATAATAGATAACATTTTCTCTCTTTTATTCTTTATTATAACTAAATTAATTATTTCATTTACTATACTTTCTTCACTCTTTATAAAGACACAGTTCAACTTCATTTCAAGAACTAGCTACAATCACGTGTTCTTCTATTTCTATGAATCTTCCTTCTTCATCTTACGCTAAGACAGATCATATATATACATTATTATACATACCATTTTATTATATATATATATATATAAATCTTGTGAATTAAATTTTTATTACGGTATACACTTCACTTGATTAATTAATATTTTATTATGAACTATCAAATTACGTTGTTGATTTGATCATTAATTGATGATCTATAACTTTCAGATTAGATTACGTAAAACTTATAAATTTGATATATAAAAAACAAGGCTACATAAATTGCTTGCATGTGTTCTAGTCTTTTTTTTTGTCATCGCATGTGTTCTAGTCTAGTTTGAGTAACTTGTTTAAAAACATTTATTTACGTTTAAGTTAGCTAGTTGATATGTTGTGTTTTGGGCATGTTTATCACTCTCTTTTAGGTTTGTTTTTCTTCCTTTGTTTGTGTTTTAGGTTCAATTCTAGGTGCAATTTGGAATCAAAGAGAGTGGGAGAAGAGACAAGAGGATACAAGTTCAAATGGGGACCAAAGCCAAAGAAAATGGGCAAATTCGAGATCAGAGGAGTATGTACCGATCGGTTGGGCAGTGCACCGATCGGTACAGCTAAAAACGGATTTATGAAGAAAAAGGATCAGAGACTTTTGTACCGATCGGTTGGNTGTTTTGTAGTTTACAAGTTCATTAATAAAGTTCATATGTTGTTTGTAAACTCGGCTTGTTACAGCACAGTCCATAGCTGATCGCACTTTCACATTAGTGCCAAAAGCTCAATAAACATTGGAACTACATTAGGAAGCAAATTCTTGATCTAATGGAAGTTGAGATCAGGGATTTGTGGACTTATTGAGCCAATTCTTAAAGCTTCTTTGCAAATCAAGTCCAAATGGAAGTTTAGGAACTTGATTTGTATTGTATAGTGATTGGGTATCATGGAAGTGACCCAATCAAGGAAATTGCTTAAGTCTAGATGTTGATTTCCAATTAGAACTTGAATAAGAGATTATCCTTTCAATCACCCAACTCAAATTCCCTAATCTAACACTTTTAAGCCTTTGTTTAATCCTTGCTTAGTTTCACCTCTCTTTTATCTTGTTTGCTTCCTAATTTCAACTTGGTTTAATCTTTGTTTAGCTACATTTCTATTCTATCTTGTTACTTGCTTAATTTCATTTTCTTGAACCTTGTTTTAGTTTAAATTCTTCTCTATCTTATCTTGCTTACTTAGTCATAGTTCGGTTACATTGAAAACATTAAAAATCTATTTGGTTTAGCTGAAAATTGCAATTAGAACTTGATTAAGAACAATTGGAAATTGTGAGAATGACCATAACTATACTATTGTGATTAGCAATGGGATTTTAGGACAAAGAATTAATTGAACACACAAAAATCCTGTTTCACTAGTTGTTATAGATACAATCATACTCAATAGCATTTTATTTGTGTTACAAATTAATATCAAATATTATTTATTAACAAACCGTTACATTAATTCGTACATAAAATCATATAACATTAACAGTAGTATAATTTTGATTAGAGCATTAATATTATTGATTAATTAAAATCAAGCATTAGCTCCGAATCTTCTTTCCCTTTGCTGATACGAAACTAATGCATCAATAAAGCAATCTTTATCAAAATCAGGCCACAAAACAGGTGAGAAGAAGAGCTCTGTGTAAGCTAATTGCCACAAGAAGAAGTTACTTATCCTCTGTTCTCCACTTGTTCTTATCAAGAGGTCAGGATTTGGAAACTCACTGCATTTTGTAAGCAACTCACTTTCGATGAGTTTCTCGTCTACATCTTCCTCGTTGATCAATCCTTGTTCTGTCTTCTTCACAATGTTCTTACAAGCATTCGTTATATCAAATCTACCACTATAATCTACGGCGATAATGAAATGCTTCTTCTTGTAACTCTTTGTAGCTTCCTCAATCTTCTTGATTGTTCTCCTAAAAGATTCCGGTATTCTTTCATGACAACCTATAATCGAAACTCGGACGTTCTCCCTTCAAAATCAACAAGAATCAAGAATCAAGAATCCAAGACCATCAAAAATCAAGAATCAAAAATTAAGAATCAAGAATCAATAAACATCAAGAATTAAGAATCAAGAAACAGTAAACAATAAGAACCAAGAATCTTGATAAGATTTTAAAGTATTTAAGATGAAACAAAGTCTATTAGTTAAAACATAAAATCAAGTAGTACCTGTGGAAAAATTGGAGCTTTGAGATAATATATTGTTCAAACAAAAGCATTAAGCAATCAACCTCAAACTGCAGCCATGTATGTACACACAAAAATGTTAAAAATATTTCATGAAAAAAAAAAGAGATTATATAAATGTAAGAAATAAATAATTACTTTTTGTCTTCCCCAATTTTCAGTAGAGAAAGAGTAAACGGAGACAGTATCAATTCCCATATTGAAACAAATTTGAATAAAGTCATAGACACGTTCAATTCCAATCTCATGTCCTTGTGACGTCATCAAACCGGCATTTTCTGCCCATCTCCGGTTACCATCCACTATCACTGCCACGTGTCGTGGCATTAATTCTCTACGAAGCCCTTTTGGTAGCGAAATCTCTCCCTCCACCGTAACCTCATTATCTCTCTCTTCACTACAAAATTCAACCAAAAACCCGGTTCAGCTAAATCGGAAAGCCCGCTACTTTTAGCCCAAAGCCCAATTCAACTGGGCTTACCAAATTTAATGGGCTTTTTTAACTCAAATTAAATGGGCTTTAAGAATCCAAAAAATTGAAGTTTATTGGATTTCTGGTCTTTTTGGTACTTGTTTCTTGATACTTTTGTGATATTTTTGTTTATAGAATAATTTTGTGATATCTTTATAAACTCTAGTTTCTGAATTTTTCTCTTTGTATTATATGTTATCTAATTAAAAAAGTTTGATGTTTTATAAGCTTTTGATTTAACTAACCAATATATATGATATAAAATGTGAGAAAACATATAAAAACTATATATTATAACATTATATTTAGTTACAAGAAGAATGAAAGTGGTACCGGATGTCGTTGTTGTGATTTTGATGTTTGTGGCGATATCGAGAAACAGCAAGTTTATATAATCGAAGGAACGTATCAACGGAAAGAGGAAGATTTAGAGATTTAAAAATGAAGATATAAGGAATAAGAAGAAGAACAAGTAGGCAAGTATAAACAATAGAGATTATTGTATAAAACATATTTTTTTTCTTTGCCTTAATTAAACTTATATATATTTTTGTTCAATTAATTAATATCAAGAACCGTCTATGTATTTATATATAAAAAAATATACAACAATGTTCAACGACAAATGCACATATTCAATACAATCTTCCGTCTCTCTCTCTATTACAAAAAAAAAAAAAAAGAAAAAGTTAAATTAGTTACGTGTTTANTGTTTACTTCATTAAAAATACATCTTAAAACACGTTTCTGATCAATCTTTAACTTTTACATAACATCAAATCAATGGAGTCTCGTCAAGTAATTTATTTGTTTTTATTATATATATTTTTTTAAAGCGATTACAAAATTTGTGTGTGTGTTTTTTTTATGTGTATTTTCATCAGAGTATTAATTGACTTCTATATAATATCATTTCTAGTGGTGTTCTTTGCATGTTTCTAAAAAAATAGGTGATTTTTCAAATTTTAAGGATGAAATAAGGATTAGTAATCTTTATTAATTTTTTTAAATATTGTCCTCAATTTTGAAGAACATAAGTAAATACGCAGAGCTTTGAGAACAAAAAATTGCCTTTTACACAAAAAAAAATGGACTAACCGAGAAATACTCAAATTTATATTGAGAATTACTTAATAATTCTGATAAATATTTATTTAAAAGTGGAGAGGGGTATTTTTGTCTTGTTGGCTAAAGAAAGTAGCGTATCTCGTCTGGACGATATATAGCCGTTGGCGCGTGAGATATGGCAAATAAAGTAGACAACGGCTATAAACGCGTGAGAGCTACATCAATTCAAACGCACAACGGCTACATTTTTTAGCATTCCCTCTATAAAAACAAAGCGAAACTGACCTAGAAACTCGTTTGAGTAGTTTAGCAGAGAGAGAGTTGATTTCTCTAAATCTTGTTTTCGTTTTCTTAAACTTTTCTCTCTGTTTTTTATTGTGATTCTGAGTTCTTCGTATGAGACCCAAATCAAGATTTTTCTCCTTTCTCAACAAAGTCGACTAAGTTGAGGAGCAGATTTCGCGTTCATCAACACAGCACAAAGTTTATGCCTTTTCCTCGTATTAAGGTTCGCTCTCGTCTCTCTAATTAAAATCTCTGTTTCAATCTATGTTGCAATCTCTGTTTCAATCTCTGTTTCAATCTCTGTTTCAATCTCTGTTTTAAACTCTGTTTCAATCTCTGTTCGATCTCTGTTTTTGTTTATGAATTCGAACGTATCTGAGATTTTGTGTCAATTTTTTTTCTTAATTTAATACAACATCAACTTCTCATTCGGAAGTTTGATTTTTCATTCTTTATGACTAAAATGGAGATTCTGATTTTTATTCTCTTCAGTTTCGGTTTAACGTTTTTCTAAAACAATAATCATCATTCAATCGTTTCATCTCTCTTAGAAAGATTCAAATTTCTGTCTTTTAATGGATTTCAAGGCAAATATATGAGATTTTGTATCAACTTTTTATTTATTTAAAAGCGGCAACCTCCTTTTACAACATTTTAAGTTTGATTTGCTTTGTTCTCTTACGATGGAACGTATGATAATTTCTGTTCTCTTTGCTTTCGCTTCAACATTTTTGTAAAATAATCATCATTCATTTGTTGGCCATATTTCATTAATTTTCTCTTGCTACTTTTTTCTTTATTTGTTTAAGTTTTTCTAATATATTTTTTTTCTACTTGTTTGGGATAGGTTAGCCGGAGAAGGGGGGAGGGGTGCGTGCCCT